>JAJIZL010024256.1:134549-205145 GCA_023969395.1 Amblyomma maculatum
TTGATAGCGACATGGATGATAGAGACGATTTTTTTCTTTTTTTGTTTTCTGGTCGCTGTTTTTCTGCACAAAAATTCACGCGTGACAAAAACACCTTTTAGTGTGTGTGTGTAGGGGGGGGGGGGTGTACTTTACGCAGATCCTGAACACAGCCGCTGCACCATGAGGAAACTCAGGCATATGCAGTTTTGTCAAATCGCGGAGTCTGTTCACACTAGCGCAGCACTGTAGCATTTCGCGCAGCAAGTTTGCGTTCGACGACGCCTTCCATATCGGGCACCCTAGGAGTTAAACTGAGTAGCGAACAGCAGTTTCAAAATTATTTGAGAAGACAATGGCCTTATAGGGCATGCAGTGGTAGAGGCACATACATTCAGTTACATCGAACAGGGGAAGCAATTATCGACCGTCTGCAATAAGGCGAATTCCGCCTGTGCATAGAAATTAGCCGGGACCCAGTTCCGCTTAATCCATTTAAGTCGTATGAAAGCACTGTTTGGCATAGTTTGCTATGATTTGGCTTGGTGGCTTTGCATTGAGCGACTGGCACCGAGTTCGGCAAAGTGATGAACGTCTTTAGTTTTTGAGAAAAGGAAAGGTGCAGTATTTTATGGCTCGTGAAAGCTCAGTTCTCGATAAAAATGAACCATATTCAGCCTTGTGGCTCTAATTGAAAAATATAGGTTTGGTTTGTAATGCCCTCAAATCCATGTCGGCTATTGTACAGAAACTGGGGTCAGCTTGCACGTGTTGGAAGCTTCCCGTATGCATCGAATGTGCCCTGATGCTACAGTCAAGTTCGAGGTAGGTTGAAGGCTGAGTTAATTACTGACGTGATGGTAGTGGCCCACGTACAGAGAGAGGCGTCATTCACAATTATGGGTATCAATCGGAGCATCAATGATTGCTCATGAATAACATCCAAAGGTAGCATCCTGATGATAATTACAGGGAATAAATTAACTATGAACTTATTTACCTCATCCGCTCAGCAAGCACATGACGCCACAATGAATACAAAGGATCATTGCTCCCCGGTTTCACCGCACGTGTACAAACATGCGCAGGGCAATTCTTTTAATTTCTTGCCCACTCAAGAGCTCTGTAAATTACCTTTTTAAGCATAGAATATTGAAATGCAAAATATGTCGTCTTAAATTATGGCGTTTTAATAATTTTCTTCAACACGAATTTCCTTCGCGAATAAAATGGAACGTTTTTTTTTATATCTACAGGTTGTTGTTGTTTTTTTCTCGTAAATCCTGTGAAAGATGCACCATTGCGATCTCTGCTGGTGGGTTGCACCCGAACATGGACATTATAGGCCTGCGTCACAAGCTCAATATTTAGACAGTAATACCTTAACTCACCTATGGGGCTGAAACATGGAGGCTAACCAAGAGAGTTCTACTTAAGTTGAGGACAACCCAGAGGGCTATGGAACGAAAAATGGTAGGGGTAACATTAAGAGATAGGAAGCGTGCAGATTGGGTCAGAGAAATAACTCAAGTTTCCGACATTCTAGTGGAAATTAAGAAGAAGAAATGGACATGGGCAGGACATGTAGTGCGAAGAGAGGATAACCGATGGTCGCTGAGGGTAACAAACTGGATTCCAAGGGAAGGAAAGCGTAGCAGGGGGCGGCAGAAAGTTAGGTGGGCGGATGAGATTAAGAAGTTCGCAGGGGTCAAGTGGATGCAGCTAGCACAGAACCGGGTTAAGTGGAGAAATATGGGAGAGGCCTTCGCCCTGCAGTGGGTATAATCAGGCTGATGATGATGATGATGATGATGATGATGATGATGACCTTAACTAAACCAATCAACATTTCTATTTTAGATTTTAGAGGAGAAGGTTATAATGAGAAATTGGAGGCCATGATAATCGAGTTTCACCCCTGTTTTAAGCTTTCCTCATTTGCGGTACGGTTCGAAATATCTAACTTCAAAAGTACGCGTTTAGAAAGTCGTTGATTTTGCTTTGTCGCGTTGCATATCTGCAACGTAACAATGTCTATAAAATGGCGGCACCCGCATATGTAATGAAACAAATACAGACTCTAATAGTGTGTATTATGGCGCAGAAGGGGCTCAACTGATTTTGTCGACGGCGCTACCTGCACAGACACCATCTGACAATTGTACAACGGGGGCAAACCAGCTCAACTAGCTTTCAAATGCTCTTTTTTGACGTTCGAAAATGGTATCCACATTGCCGATTAAGACCATTTAAAAAATCGAGGAACTTTCGATGTTCACACTCTTTAGATTCGCGATATGAACTTGACCACTAAAATCAAAACAAAAATATTGATTGCCTATTAAATGATCACCTAACTCTTCATATAGATCTCCGGTGGTAACAATAAGAAGCACGCTTATTAAATATTATTCCCGATGTAAACATGACCACTAAAATAAAAAAAAAATAAATATTGATTGCCTATTAACTGATCACCTAACTCTTTCATGTAGATTTCCGGTGGTAATAATAAGGAGCACGCTTTGGCGATAGAAATTTCTGGCACGCATAGCCTAGCGAATATCAAGAAGTACCGGATACATGCGTTAGCACGTGCATCTGGTGCGCTTGCGTATGGACCCGAGCAATTAAGTCATAACTTCTCGACACAATCCCTGCGAAAATTTCAGACACCAGAAGCGCGCTGCGTAACTATTTTGACCGCACCTGTACACAATGGCCAGAAGAAGGAGGAGGAGGAAGATGAGGAGGAAAGGCAGGGAGGTTAGCCCGTAAACGAAACCGGTTTGCTACCCTGCACTGGGGGAAAGGGGTGAGTGGATATAAAAGTTGTGAGAGAGGGATTGGTGAAGTTAGTAGTCACATCACAGACAGGCTAGCTTGCTAAATAATCCAGTTGCATAAGGCGCGCTGATGCATCTCTCAGGGTTTTCAACAGAAAAATCTGCTCAGGGTGATAAAAATCACCCGGAACGAAATTCACTCAAATAATCACTCACTTTTACTTCTTTAAACTAGTGACATGGAAATATTTCAGAACTGGTTCCCAATGTGAGGAGTAATGTTCAAAACCAACTCAAGTTTTGAGAATGCGGTATTGCTGGGTACCGGAAACGTCGACCAACTGGGGTTCTTCAAGGTACGTGCACTGACATCGCGCACAGTACACAGGTACCTTGTTTTTCGGCTCCACCGAAAAACGGCCGCCGCGACCGGGATTCGATCCTGCGTCCTTGGTTTCCCCAGTCTAGCGCCAGAACAACTGAAACACCATGGCGGGGCATGTTGGCAGAACTAGATTTATCATTTACAAGATATTCTCTGCGACGATGAGAAATATCAGTCATTGCTTTTTTTTTTTCATATTTCTTATTTATGTTCCCAAAAATAGCAAATTTTCACTCTTACGCCACTTTACACGCTGTTTTTGTGCTTGTTAAACTGCTCTTCAGATACATAATGCTCCGTCTGAGGGCTGTCTGAACGTATCCATGCAAGAAAAATTTAGACTCCATGTAAATGATTTCAAGGAAGCCCGACATCAGGACTCATTTTTGCGAAAGCTTGTTTTCAGAGCCAAGGCACAAAATTCGGAATTTGATTCCTTCCCAAGCATTACGTCCTGTTTTCTTCGCATTCCAAAATCACCAAGCGAGATATAGAAACATGCTTTATAGTTAAACACTATACTCAAGTCCTGGCATTACAGAATGAAAATTAGCTTTGACAATCAGGTTGGAAGTCTGGGAAAGGCTGCCTTCTCCATTGGCTTTGTTGTTGCAGTGGTAGACACTTCTTAGGAAATTTTTTTTTTTAAATATAGTTACCGCATCAAAACAAATCAGGTGGAAAGCGAAAGCGATAGTTTGGGATACTGCCTTATTACAAGCTCTCACGCAACTTGAACAAAATGGCAGTGAAATATGTCGAATTTTATGCTTCCCTGTCGTTTTCAAGGCTCTGCGTTTCAGCAGACCTCGAGGGGGCTAAGAGTCCAGTACGTCTAGGGAAGAAGAAATCTGCTCGTTTCCTGCGCCCATAGGCATTGTGTATTATTGTTTTTTTTTTAAAGCGTTTTTTTGCCTCTGGGCATAATGGAATATGTAAAAAATAAAGGGGGTAATAAATGAAAGGAAAAGGGTTAGCTGTTCTAATAAAGTTCAAGAGAGAGCGATGATAAGGCCCTTGAGTCCATGCAATATATGAACATGGGTTGTTCGGCGAAAGGCCCACTGCTGTCAGGTGCCGAATTATCGTCGGCTTCAATGCCGGGCAAACCCTAAACAAGTGGTGAATATCTGCCTCGTGATCTGGTGACTTGCCTGGACATTGATATAAATATCGATATTGCGGCCATGTTCGTGTTACCGCAGGTGTGAGGGCAACCCCGACCCGGATCCTCCGTAGCGCAACCTCATCAGCGCGGGTAAGACCGCTGGAGAGGGTTATCGCACACGGCGGGACCAGAGCACATGTGCGGCGCCGGAGGTGCTCCTTTCTTGTGAGAAGCAGAGTGGCATCATCCATAGTGACGAAGCGTGTCAATGATGAAGGTAGAGTCGCCTGGCGGGTTGCAGAATCTGCAGAGGTTTGAGAACTGAGTAGGTCACGTGTTCCCTTCTCGTTGGCCAACATAAAAACTGAGGAGCATGTCGGTTTTCTGCACATGAAAACCGGTAAACGTTTGACTGAGCTTTGGTGACAATGAAAAATACTTTTTCCTTTTCTAATCGCACACAGTTTTTACGATGTGGTAAGGATGAGTTGGTGAGTGCAATCTTGGAAAAAAATGCATCGGCAATTTTATATCGACGAGTGGATCAGTTCACCTTCCGTTCCTCTCTTTGGAAGACATTTTTTTTTTCTTCGAAACATGCAGTTTTTAATTTTTTATCACAATAAAACTTGTGCAAATGCACGATGAAAAAAAAAATTCGGCACCTTTTACACAACAAAAAAAATTGTGTAGTCACGCCAAGCCGCAACTTGTGTCCACAGCAAATTTATTCAAGCGCCTGCTTTTATTGCGTAAGCAATACTACGCCAGGTTCCAGCCCGTCGCGTAAACTCGGCCGGTAGTCACGTAGGGGCCCCTCTTCAAGCCGTCGGGTAAAACCGGTCGGTAGCCACGCCGCGCAAAAGAAGAAGAAGAAGAAGGAAGAGGAAGAGGAGAAAAAGAAGTAGAAGCTACGTCGACATTGCTTTCGCAACCTACCGGGTTTAACTAAAGCTGAACCCCAGCTAAATTTTTTACGCTTCCTGATGCTATCAGCGATATTACGTGTTGTAGAGCGCAGCTCTTTGGCGCCCGTTCCGGCGTTTCGCGTCGCCGTCGACTGCGTGCCTCGTAACCAGCTCCGTCCCCTTCTCAGCCCCCCTTATTATACTATGAATTTGGCGAAAGAGGCCTACCGCTCAAAGCATAATTATGTTTGCAACGGTCATGCAACGTGAGTTTTGCACTCTACAGAGACGATAATATGAGCGAAGAAATGTTGGCCCACTGTTATGAAATTCGGGTAAAGCGGAATCCCGACAAACGTGCCTGGAAATAAAGCAAGTTTCCCAGTGAAACCATGAACAACGTTTAGATATGAACCTTTAAAGCTGAATGCTGCCAAAGGCCCAGATCAGATCAAGCATATTCTGCAGGAGGCACACCCAGACTAGTGCTTATAGCACTGAGAACATTGAATGCAGTGTGCATGCAGTAGCTGACGAAAAATCACGCAGAGCATCCAAATAGAGGATTAACAAATGTTGCATTGACTCACCAAATATTCAGGCAACTCTTATTTGAAGAGCAACGTCGGACAGCTACAGTGCACACTCAAAATCGCCACCACAATCGAGTCAAAGAATAAGCTACACATCAACTGAGCTTGTCGTAATAGAACATTATTCGATAGTTGCCGCTAAAAATTCGGGAACTTGAGCCAGCGTGGGCTGATTGTTTGAAGAAAACTGTCAAACAGCTTGCAGACTGGAGCCACTACAGAAGCAGGAGTAACCTATACATCAAAACCACTTACTTTTAATTGAATGTCATGACCGCGCCGCCTGATTTTAATGAATCTCGGCCGTCCTGGGGGACTTTTTGAAGACCACTGTAAAACAACGTGCAAGCCCTGAAAAAGCACTAAGACAAGAATAAGCCTCACATAAAATGCACACAATTTCTGCACTATTACCTGCCTGCCGAAATTTTAGCTAGAGCAACTTGCCAAAAGGTACACGCAGTAATGCAACATGCTTGCAAAAGCTTTCCTTCTACTGATTAATGTCTAGGGAAGAACACAGATTAGTCACGCAAACTTACGCAAGTACGCATCAAAAGGAAAACCAAGAAGTCAAATATCTTAGAGAAAAAGGAGTCACAATCGTACAATTTGCTTCAGGCGGAGCTGTAGATACACGTAAGGAATGCGCCACATTCTCCGGCCGAAATGGCGCTTTGCAGTACGATGCTTTTGCAGTACGATTCAGTACGATGATTTGTAACAAATATTTTTTGCGCAATGTCAGTATATTTCACAGAACTGATGAAGCTTGTTTCATGACCACTACAATAATTAAATATTACCCGTTTACACGATGGACTGAAAAGAATTGCCGGAAAAATTCCATTTAAAAAAGTTACAGTATTGCTCTTAAAACTGCTTAAGAGCTGAAAAGGCGAAGGCTTTTTTTTTTTTTTTTTCTTTGTTCAGGACTGCACCTAAGTCTGGTTAGGTGCAAAAATGCGAAAGCATTTCTCTTACTACTGCCGATTGGGTTGCTGTGTGTTCGTTCCTTTATGCCTTTGCCGTTCCTGACACGCGTTTTTCGCTTTAAATCAATGGTAATTGTAGGTTCGAGGCTCATTTGCTGCTTCCTGCCGCACGAGACTTTTTGTTGTGGCGTTTTGTGTCAACCTCGCGCACGTTAAAGATCCCCAGGGGGTCGAAATTACTCAGTAGCCCTCCACTACTCTTTCTCTCTTTCCGCTTTCTCTCCCACCTTCCTCCCTTCCCTTGCGGCGCGGTTGAGGCGTCCACAGAAAACATGTGAGACAGTTACCGCGCCTTTCCTATCCTATAAATCAATCAATCAGTGTCAACCGCGCTAGATGATGCAGCGCGTCTGTCAACGGGAGATTCACTGTATTTGTTTTCCTTTGAACTTCGCTTGTGCTGATTTCGAAACGTTTTCGCAGCATGCCATAACCTATACTCTCCCCACTAAAAAAATCCCCTGTCATGCCAAACTTTATTACCGGACGGGGTCCGGTATTAATATGCGATACACCCTGCATATCTCCTGCGTAAAGTTTAAACAGGTTTAAACCAGGTCGGTATACGTCCCATGCAAAACGACGGCATATCATTGGTGGCGGAGTTTAAAAGTAAATCCGAGAGTGGAGCCGGCCGCGTCGTCTGCTAGCCGTGTGTTTCTACGCAGTCCTCGTGTCATTAATTTGTTTTCCCGCGGCGCTTGCATCATTATATCATTGCATCAACAGCATCCGCTGCCAATGAATTGTAACAAAAACTGCGGAGCATCTCCAGTGATAGTTTTTCCTTGGATAAATGTTCGAAAGGTATAAAAAAAATGGACTGGAGATTGCATTTACTCGTCCCGGCTCGGCAAGCAATACGACCTAGAGCGTACTGTCCGAGTTCACTTCGCGTTAACAAATCGCTTGTCATTCCTGTCTCATATTTCGATATGAAAGCATTTGAAATAATATCGATGCATCATTGTGAATTATTCGCGTTTAGGTACAGGAAAAATGATATATGTTGGTCACTGAGTAAACCTTTAATAGTTAATTTACTTAGTGCAGTGCTGCATATGTTTAGGCCACTTAATTTTTGAAGCCATTAATAGCTCCTGAGTGCAAAGTAAAGACGGATATGGTGAGTGTCAGGTACGAATTTTAATGAATTAAACACGGTACTCCGAGCGTATGGTACATGCATTTAATGGCCTATAAGGGGTGCTTGCTAAGAGTAGCATCTCTAAATATTTTGTCCTTCTGCCTAAGCGCATATGTTTTACGAAGCGAAGATTGTAAGTGTTCGGTTTGTCGCGTGTCACACATTTCTTCTGTATACGCTATAAAACGTATCATCACCGTGATCCAATCCATCGGTATGGCTAAGCCCATTTTACCCATTTTATTTGTCCTCTCGAACAACAACAAAAAATACATTAAAAAAATAAGAGGGAGCCCGTACCCACAAAAGCTTTTCCGAATTTGAAGCCAATTAAAAATAAATGAAAGGGAGAAAAAGCTTAAGATTAAAAAAAAAACTTTTTTTTTTAAACAGGGAAATAATAATAACAATAAAAAAAAAAGGAAAACGAGGTCCGAGTCGCAAGGTAGTCTGCACTGGCTTAAAAGGGGGGAAAAAAAGTCCAGAAGATAGACAAAAAAAAACTATTATTTTCATTAAACTATGCAAGGAGCCTATGCGCACCTCGCTCCTGTGAGGAATGCTTTAAACATCGTGGCGCTTATTTAAGCATCGCCCATTAATATAAGAACGCGATTGCTTTGCCGGACCCTGTTTGCATTGCGAATTCAGTAAGTCTACCTTTATTCCACTTGAACCAGTGCGCCTTCGCGGCCTATGACGGGTGTTTTTCTCGCTACACCAAATTCCTCGGTTTGACTTACACCGCGACTCAAACTTGACTCAGTTTACATTTCCTCTCAATCACCTTTCTTCAGTTATGGAAGTTCCTTGAGAAATGTATCGTTATTCTGAACTTTTCAAACTGCTCCTGAATTTTCCATCGAAATTTTTTGTTCACGGTGAACGACGACAGCGCCGAATTTTTTGTGATACGGGACCGTTAGCGACATTGCATTAAAGTCTTGTGAATTGGGCCGATAAAGCGATATACCTATAAGAGAGCGGTGCTGGTACGGTGTAATTTCGGGTGGCGCAGAACGTCTGTAATAATGGATTGAGGCGCATCACCATCAGCATATATTAAAAGATCTTGCAAAGCAAAGGCATGGTACATGAAAAAAAAACAGCAATTATTCTGCTAGAGTAATTGATCAGCTCCATGCAGCATACCCACAGAAAGCAGGGCTCAAAAATGCAGCTGGTCATTTAGCGTTTGTTTGTAGCAGGCACCTTGCGCATGTACGCATTAGTTTCTCCCAGATGATTGCAGCATCATCAATGTTTTCGCTTCTACACACAGGCCAACCTTAACTTTACGTTTCAGGCCTCCATAGAAAAATTCGGCAGAGTTGAAAAAAAAAAAGCAACCCCCCACCCCCCATACCCCCACCCCCGCCCCAAACATCCCCAATCCTCACAGCGACGCATGAGCAGCCGCAACTCGTATCCCGGAAAGACTTTTGAAAACGACCGCTAGACGGCTTTTAGTGGCACTCCTATAGGCGGTGCACGGGTCGTATAGCGCTCGGACCGGACAGAACATGTCCTGCATGAATCGCAATCCGGATGGGCCGGTGCGGTATGGAGCTAATGCCGGACAGCCCGTTTCCAATAGGAGCTAATATCGGACAGACCATGTCCGGTATGCACCTCAATCGGACATACCGGTCTGGTATAATTTGAAACTGGACAGATCTCTAGGTATGAAGATCGTATGCCGTAAGACCATATCCGGTTCGGAACTCAAACAGGACGAGCCCGCCCTATATGGAACTGATATCGCACACAGTCCGTTTCTGAACTCGGGCCGGAGCGATCGATGAAGCTCGACCAGAATAACTATGCCGGAGCATGGCAGTACGCTGGATAAGCATCAAAATATACAGAATATACATTACTTTTCTGTATATGTGTGGCCTCAAATACCTCAGAGCTGTGCAGCCATAGAAGTCTACCCTGTACATACGCACATCGCCTCGCCCTTGTGCGTTGTACCCCGCAAGCATACGCGTTCATTACAAGCGACAATCCGCAACTGAAGAGCCTTCAACGCGACAGTGCAAAGAACGTAGCATTTCGCAGCGGCAATTAAAATATGCTCAGCATAACTGAAACGCACCACTCACCACGAAATATGCACCATATCAGGGGGCATTTCCTTGAGTGCTTACATGAGCAAAATCATAGCTGGAAGTGCATTCATTGGCGCCACTGCTCCCCTAGCAGCATGTGAAGCGAAAAGATGAGATATGACACGCATTATTAATGCGAAAGCATTAAAGACTAAGTTTTTATGCCAAACCGTGGACGTAAATTGTGCACGCAAAAAGGGAATCCACGACTGTATGCGAACCTTAGTGCTGTGGTAAAGGTGTTTGCAAAGTGCGACAGGTACTGTGCCTTTCCTTTCTTGTAAGGCAATTAATTACTGATGCTAAAACGTTAGTAGGCTATGTAAAAAGAAATAATGATCATTTATGATGGTGGTAACTAATTATCGTAATAATTATTGACAGTGATTTATAAAAGAACAAAATAACGATATAAACGAAAATAACAAATAAAAGTGCTTAAAGTAAAATAAAATTAAAAATATAGTAATAAGAAGTAAAACAAAAACAAACACCTACTGGAAATTAAAAAAGTAAAATAAAAAAAAAATCTCTCGGCAGCGATAAAGTTTTAGCATTCTCCCAATGCGGGTTTTGCAGTGACTACGTTTTTACGCCAGAAGTCTCTGCATGTAGCAAAAATAAAATGCGTGCGAAGACGATGACGAAACATCCACTACTAGTTACGTATATGCAGGTATCTCCCATATCTACAGCGCGGTAAACGAGACAAGAAAGAAAACATATAACGACAAACATGGCGCTGTGTTTGCCGTTATATGTTTTCTTTCCCATCTCGTTTATCGCGCTGTAGATATGAAACATCGTCACCAACTCGCCCAACAGCTGACCAAATGATATCTCGGTTTTTTTTTTTTTGCAGCTGCAACGAATATTCAATCCCTTTATCTCCGCTTGAAAACGTACCTAAACTCTATTCAGAATTGGTTGTGTGGCTTGCATCTCACGTTAAATGTGAACAAGAGCGCTGTGGTTGTTTTCAATATAAAAGATCCCGTAAGTCTGTCTTTAATGTATCAGCAACAAATAATTCCTCACGTTACATCTTTAAAGTATCTAGGGATCATTTATGATGATAATCTTTCATGGCAGCCCAACATTTACCATGCCGCCACGAAAGGGGCTCGGGCCGTGAGCATGTAGCGCCGAATAAGTCGTCCTCGGTCTGGAATGCGGAGAGATGCACTTTTAATGGTGTATGTAATGTATGTCCGTCCAATTTTAGAGTTCGAGTCAGTGCTCTTTTCTGGTTCACCAGCTAAAACATTTTGTCCACTTGTTCTCTTGAAGCGGGAAGCGCTTCGTTTGTGTCTTTGGCTGCTAAAATTTCTCGCCAACAATGTGCTCTATACCTTGAGGTCCGAATTCCTCCTTTGCTATGTACTTACAATTTCTAACTGTTCAGATGTACCTAAGAATACATGAATCAGAGTTTCACCGGTCCAAGTCTGCTTTTGCTGCCAACCGACCTCCTTTTTTGGTGTTCATTGACCTAAATTTCACACCCCGCAAGTAGTTAAAGTCTAAAATTTGCTATACCCTTTAAATGTTTCCCTTCTTAGCATTCTTCCCATGCAAACTAGCGGGTCTTCTGTCGAAATTGTCTTTGACATTTTCCCCACTAATGCTAAATATTTATCATCCTTTATTCTAAAGGATTATTAGATCATTTAGGAACCCCTTCTGCTAGCTTATAACAATATAGCAACCGATGCATCTCAATGTAGCGAAAAGGCAGGTGTGGGTATATATTGCCCGCATCTAGACTGTTGTTTTCCTGTGCGTCTTCCGGACTTCACCCCAGTTTTTCAATCAGAGTTTCTGGCGGTGGTACTTGCTTTACGAAAACTAGACTCCTCTTTTTCTGCAATGGCTGTAATTACCGATGTGATGTCCCAGAATTACAAAGCTCTTTTTGGGGTGGAGAGCAGGAAGCACACGCGAAATAGGCCAGTAAAAGGTTTAATCAGAGCTAGATGTCCCCGCTAACCCGATGCTCTCTGGGCTAAGTCTGGACGCCACTGCGGTGATCCAGTGCTTGAAGTGGGAGATGATGACCATAGCTGCAGGCAGCGTTGATGATAACTGTTTACACGGCGAGCTCAATATACTCGCCAGCATGCAGGACTAGCGAGCCGAGCCGTATTTGTATTTTCAGGCAGTCGTCCCTCGGGAGACGAGGCCGGGTCGATCTGCTCTAGAGTTTCTTTCGTTCCTCTCTGCCCCGCCGTCCTTCTGTGGCTTTCCTTGTCACCTCGGGTCCTTTCTTCCCATTCTCAAAACCCTCGCCATCCTCGCAACAGCGTTCGTGTAGCCGTCATTAACACGGCGTCCCCGCATTCCAGCGTGTCGTTCAGCGACCCTTCTTCGCATACGGTTTTCAGACAAAAAGCGACACGAGCAGGCAAAATTGGGGAGAGGTCGGTGTCTCCCGAATCACCGCACAGCCCGGATCTCAAGTTCCGGCACAGGCAATTAGCCATCACACCCACTCTCTATCGTTGTGCTCATCCTCCTATTCATCAGTGATCTCTACAATTGTAAAAACTTCCTCTCCCTGATTCCTCGACATCTGAAACTTTTACACATGATAAGGGTACCAGGTCACAGCAATGCGATTTTAAATGAATATGCTGATAGCTCGGCAAAAGAGTCCCTCAATGGCTCCGTATTATCTATCCTTCTGGCGACAGCGTATATCATCGCAGCGAAGTTTCAGAGAAACATTTTATCAAACATGCAAACTGGACACATTTTAAGATCTGACGACTGCCTGCATCTGAAATATTCTTGGAAAAGGAAATTATGCCACTCACGGCAACTTGAGATTTCTCTAACCAGCTTACGCTGCCGTACCCGATTTCTAAATTTTTATCTTCACAGGTCTGGTTTGGCATTTTATCCAGCCTGTGCATTTTGCGGTGAACGAGAATGATTAGATCATTTTTTTAGTTTTGCCGCCACTTCACTACGTTGAGAAGATAGTTGATGGAAAAGCTATTGCTACAGCTTGGCATCAGTTTAAGTAGCCCGATATTGTTGTCATTTGGCGCCACCATCCTTAGTCACAGTCACACGTCTGTTTTTCATCATCATCATCATCATCATCATCATCATCATTACCGTCGTCGTCGTCGTCATCATCATCATCAGCCTGACTCTGCCCACTGCAGGGCGAAGACCTCTCCTATATTTCTCCAATTAACCCGGTTCTGTGCTAGCTGCATCCAATTGACCCCTGCGAACTTCTTAACCTCATCCGCTCACCTAATTTTCTGCCGCCCCCTGCTACGCTTTCCTTCCCTTGGAATCCAGTTTGTTACCCTAAGCGACCATCGATTATCCTCTTTTCGCACTACATGTCCTGCCCATGCCAATTTCTTCTTCTTGATTTCCACTAGAATGTCAGTAACTGGAGTTATTTCCTTCCCTTGGAATCCAGTTTGCTACCCTAAGCGACCATCGATTATCCTCTCTTCGCACTACATGTCCTGCCCATGCCCATTTCTTCTTCTTGATTTCCACTAGAATGTCAGTAACATGAGTTATTTCTCTGACCCACTCTGCACGCTTCCTATTTCTTAATGTTACCCCTACCATTTTTCATTCCATAGCCCTCTGCGTTGTCCTCAACTTAGGTAGGACCCTCTTGGTTAGCCTCCACGTTTCAGCCCCATAGGTGAGTACAGGTAAGATGCAACTCTTGTACACTTTCCTCTTGAGCGATACCGGTAAGCTGCTAGTCATTATCTGCGAGTGCTTGCCAAATGCGCTCCATCCCAATCTTATTCTTCTTGTTATTTCCTTTTCATGGTCCGGATCTGCGGTTACTACCTGTCCTAAGTATAGACATATTCGCCTACTACTTCAGTGTTTCGCTACCAATCGCAAACTGCTGTTCCTTCCCGAGGTTGTTGAACATAACCTTAGTCTTGTGCATATCGATTTTCAAGCCTACCTTTCTACTTTTCCTGTCTAGATCATCGATGAAACTTTGCAGTTCATCTCCTGAGTTAATTAGCAAGGGAATGTCATCAGCAAATCGCAGATTACTGAGGTATTCTCCATCTACCCTTATCCCTAACTGCTCCCATTCCAAGTCTTTGAATACTTCCTCTAAGCAAGCTGTGAATAGTACCGGGGAGATTGTGTCTCCTTGCATAACACCTTTCTTTATGGGAATTTTATTACTTTCTTTATGCAGAACTATGGTTGCTGTGCAGCCACTATATATATCTTCCAGCACTTTCACGTACGGCTCGTCTACCCCCTGATTTCGCAATGCCTGCATCACCGCCGAGGTTTCAACTGAGTCAAATGCTTTTTCGTAATCATCATCATCATCATCATCATCATCAGCCTGATTATACCCACTGCAGGGCGAAGGCTTCTCCCATATTTCTCCACTTAACCCGGTTCCGTGTTAATCAATGAATGCTATGTATAAGGGCTGGTTATATTCGGAGCATTTTTCTGTCACCTGGTTGATGGTATGGATTTGATCGATAGTAGAGTACCATTTCCGAAACCCTGCTTGACCCTTCGCTTGACTAAGTCTAAGGTTGTCCTGATTCTATTAGGGGTTACCTTAGTAAATACCTTATACGTAACAGACAGTAAGTTGATTGGTCTGTAACTTTTAAGGTGCTTAGCGTCCACTTTCTTATGAATGAGGATAATATTTGCGTTTTTCCATGGTTTCTGTACTTTGGATGACACCAGGCACTGCGTATACAAGGTGGCCAGTTTTTTTAGCACGATATCCCCTCATCCTTCAACAAATCTGTATTTATCTGATCCTCTCCAGCTGCTTTCCCCCTTTTCAAAGTTTCTATTACTTTCTTAACCTCGTCCTTCGTCACTGGTGGAACATCTGACTGTTCTTCCCTACCGCCAATCTCATTACGGTCTTGACTACTTTGGCTACAGTAGCGAAAGGTCTGTTTTTACCGTCACGCAAATTTCTTACTGGAATCAAATCGTTGGCCTTGCTAAATTTTTCAACATCACTTCTTCTACAAATCCCAGTGCCGATCTCCTGGGCGCGTTATAACTTTTCATTTTTTATTTCATTTACCTCACCTTTTCTTTTCTTATCCTCTTCCCCTCCAATCATATTCTTTTCTTTTTTATATGTAAGCATACTTCAAAAATTTTCTTTGCTGCCCAATTCTTGGCCGATCCCCCTGTGCGGATATGTGCCATATGTTATTTGGACAACAACAACGATATCCTGAAATCTACGTGCGAAACAAAAATACGTTGTAAATAGCCGAGAAAAGGCTACAGCGTGCGTAAAGGGCCATCGGTGAGCTACCGCCACCATTTCAAAACCCAGGTGTGTGTGTGCAATAACAATGTTACGCTAGATAAGATGAAATCCGGAAACCGCGACCAGAGCTCGCCGGGGCGCATGGAATAAAGACTTCGATGATCGTGGTTCTTCAGCATGACGGTCCATCATTCGGCTTCTCCATAAACTTAATAGCCCCATCAACATAAACAAATCATAAGCCACATCACAGTTCTTCCGAACGGCCATTGCGTGATTTCAAAGTCCTTCTTTGATCCGAGAGCAGGGGTTTTGGTGCGGGGAGTGTGCGCTGCCCTAGAAGAGCCGCCTATATAGTTGGCTACCGTATCTCGACGTTCTTGTGTGCCTCTCTGAATTTTTACATTCGTTGTGGTGGCAATTACAGGGTTTTAAAAAATTTGCATATGCAGCCCAGTGATTTGAGGCATGAGCGATTTGTTACTGTTCCTCGGAAGTTTTCCCATGTAATAAAGAGGGGAAAAAAGTTTCCCGTGGCGTAGTGGGCAGAGTGTCCGGCTCCTGTGCAAAAATAGGCGGTTGGCTCGAATGCTTCTGTGCGCGCTTTTTTTTTTAGTTCCATTTTTTTTTTGCGATATGCAGTGGTGTTATTTTAAAGCACTGCGCATTTCTTTCCAGCTTGGGGGCGATTTATTTGCGCAGAAATCAGGGCCATCAACGCGTGAAGGAAATTCCAGAATCACAGATCCGCCCGGTTTCATGCTGGACCAGCCTGTTCAATAAACCGGTACGCCGAATCCAGTTAAAGTTGAAACAGTATTTTTCAGTACGGCTGGGAAAGATTTATTTCATATTTGTTCATTTTTTATCTGTTTTTATTTTCTTAATGTCACCGTTGTCATTTCATCCAGCGCCTTTTGACGTATTTACGTAAGACACGGGAATTACAAACTCGTTTACAAACACATTCTCAGATATTTACGGGTTCTGCTCGTGAATACATGGATAACGGAAAAATAAATCTTTGTGCCACGGAGTGGGAACCGTATTTTGTATAGAAAACTGGATGCCGTTGAACATATGTTTGTGAAATATTTGGGTGGGGTTTTCATTTGTCGTACAGGTTGTCCTACAGCCAACTTTGCACAAATATTTTCCTTTAAACACCGTGGAATTCGGTTCCTAGCTGTAGAAAATGATGACGGTGTTCGGTATGACATGATAATGCTGTTAGGTTTGCACAGCGTGTGGAAACGCTGAATGGCCTTTCGCCACGCTGATCTGCGCATCAGAGGCCTATCCGAGAGTATGTTGAGAATTCCGTCCTAAGGACTGTTGATGTTTTGAAAACTCTTTTGTGTGTACCTGAGATTATTAAAGTACTGGAAAAGTGATCAATTTGATCTTTTAAAGTAGATGTATTGTATGTAAATAGGCTCCCTTTAGAGATAAAATTACGAGTGACTTTAGCGACTAACGTATTGAAAAGCGAAAGCCTGAAAAGCCTCATCTTGTCTAGTGTTCCTGCCATCTGGAATCCCACACTTGAACTCGCGCCAAGGAACGCCACGCTACAGCCGCCGCAAAAGCAGGACACACTTTGTCCACGACAGTATGTAGGGGGTCTCTGAAAACGTACCCTTCCTATCCTATAATTTCCCTCCCATCGTTATCCTCTTGTCGGCATTCGCTGCAGTGCTGCATATAATTATAATTGGTTTACAGGAAAGGAAAGGCGAGTATCTGTCACGCTTTCTCCGGCAAGTGTGAGTTTGGCCAGTACACCATCGCTCCTGTCGGGTGGCGTTCCTCGGCGCGCGTTTAAGTGTGGCATTGCAGATGTCAGGAACGCATCCCGCCTCGGCCAATCAGAACGCCGCAAGAGCGGGACACACTTTGTCCACGACAGCATGAGCCGTTAAAGGCTTTCGCCTTAAAATTGGACAGTCTGTCATTTTTGTGAAATATAGGGGGAAACATCCGCATGCCGTAGTCGCTTGCGCGGTGGAGCGGAAGGACCGTGGCTCGATTTTCGGCGGTGAGGTGACTTTTTTATCAGGGTTCAGTTCACGTGAACACATTTTTGGCTGACACTTTTGTCTACACTATTCAAGAGCCAGGAAAGGCTTTTGCTTTAATACTGAGCATGCACAAAGCCCAGCTAGCGTCAGTGCCACCGAATGTCGAATGCCAATGACATTGCGCCACCGCGGCGATGTTCATGATCACTTCGTAATAACGAACACTACATATCCCATTTCGCAATTATGCATACAAAAAGCCATACTAATATAGGCGCTACTAATGACATTCACTGCAGCGTGAATCGTAGAGCAGAGCAAAATGTTGCCAGAATGCAACAGCGCACCGAATTCAGAGAGTAGGTTGAAAAAATCGTGAAATTTCTGCCTGTGTTTAAACAAAACACGTCACCTTTAACTTGTGGCACTTTGCCTGTACAAATGTTCACACTTGATTCTGTTAGTGTTTAAACCGTTGGAAAGGTTTAAATATTGTCGGTCGCATCAAATATGTGATGGTAACCTGTACCGACATTACGAATACTCAAACGCGTGCACACGTCTGTTTAAATAAAGCCCACCTCACACCTTGGTACGTAAAACACTGGCTGACATTGCTTTTTTTTTTTTTCGTTTTCATAACGACCAAAGGAGTTCAATAAGATGCATCATTGGCTTAGCCGCAGTAATCGTCATGTTTTCACCACACAAAAGGTAATGAAAGAGTAGCTTACATTCGCCGGAATGACGCTCGCATTTCAAAACATCACTGGTAGTAAAAAAATAGCGGGGAAAAATTGCAAACAGCACCATCATTAGCCTGACTATACCCCCAGCAGGGCGAAGGCCTCTCCCAAATTCCTCCAATTAACCTGGTCTTGTACTAGCTGCTTCCACTTGACCCCTGCGAACTTCTTAACCTCATCCGCCCACCTAACTTTCTGCCGCCCCCTACTCAGTACTGTTAAACGATAAATAGCGCGAAATAGAGATCGATCAAAACGTTCATTTCCTCGCTCGTAGCAAGTAATCGCTGGCGACTGCGACGCCAAATTGCTAAGTGAGGCATTAAATCCTGAAATTAAAAAAAAAAGAGCAGCCGGAGATAAATGATCAACAAACCACCCCACATATTTCTATACACAACTAAGCGGCAGCTATAGTTAAAGGCAGTTTTAATTTCACTTGAAACTGTTAAACTCATGTTAGCATGAGCCAACATGAACTACACAATGTATCGCCACCGAGCGGGACGATACCAAGCAGCAAGCCACGGCGTACAGGAAGCACGCCGTAATATGGCCTGGAAAGATGCGTGCGCGACAGGGAACTCAGTCACTAGGCGAAGGCGGTGGCGAGAGCGGATGCAATCGCCATCGCAAACCCTAGCCTAAAAGGATCATCCACGCTATGAAACAAATGCCGTCATTCGCCTAATTTTCAGCGTTTTTTTTTTTTTTTTTCTTGGTCCGCCCGAGTAAGAAGAGCGGTCTTTGTGCGCGCCTACTCTTCGATTATTCAAGTGCAGACATCACAGTAGCAATGAGTCATGTAATAGGTTATGTGCCGTGCTTGTATGTTTTATTTAGCGGCTGGAAGTATTTAATGAAAGGGTCGAAAACGGTTATAAGACTAAATTATCCTATCACCAGCGTGATAAGTTCCTGTGAATTGCCTAAATGCAATGATGCGTCTTCTTGACATCGTCGTAAGTTAGGTGTGTTATGAGAATTTTTAAAGAATCGTCCTGCATAAAATATTTTCAGAAAGTTTTTGAGGAAACGTTTTTTTTTTTTTTTTTCGACTTCTGTGAGACGTTCGAATAGCGCATGATGGAGGTAGCCATTTGTAGCTTTTGCAAGATGTTTGTAAAACATTTTGTGTTCTATAGGAAGGGCAAAGGCCATTGCGTGCATATGCAAACTAGAATACCAGACAGACTCTTGACGCAAAGTGATTATCACAGTGTGTTTTAAGGCTAGTGCTCATTGCCACAGGATTATTAAGTGCATTCTAGATGTAAAATGGTTAGGTTTTTGGCTACTGAAGCATGAGTAGCGAATCATCGGAAACTGGGCTGAGAAGCTCTATTTAGCCACAAAATGACTCTTTCTCATGCAGTGTGCTTCTGCGCGTGTCACTTCTCTCCGCTGCAGAACCGCTGTTCTGCCTAAGCATGAAGGCGTGGTGTGTCATCCTGGCAGCCATTTCGACAGGTAAGGCTGTTTTTGGTCTTCGCTAAGTATAATACCTACAATGAATAAAGCGTTGTGGTGTACCTTATTCGTACATGTTTTTCTTACAAGATAACCTAGCGTCATGGAACAACAAGACAAAATATGGTACTGAATTCAGCCTTAATGTACA
Organism: Amblyomma maculatum; assembly: GCA_023969395.1. NCBI lineage: Eukaryota > Metazoa > Arthropoda > Arachnida > Ixodida > Ixodidae > Amblyomma > Amblyomma maculatum. The sequence goes on from JAJIZL010024256.1 coordinate 154,225, forward strand.
GACGCTGCAAAATATGAGTGCTTAATGTAATTATTGTACATCTTACTGTAGTTTTTCCTAATGTTCAAATCTTTTCCAACAAACTCTTGTTTTCGTTGTATATTTCTAGGTTCGTCTTTGTTGCTTGAATGTGCAATGTGAGCTGCATGCACGAAATTTTACTCTTTTCTTATGTACGTCAAGGCCTTCTATCAGCTTGGAGGTTCAGATGTATACCGCTTATTTTTGGGCTCGTGTCTAGCCACCTCCCTCGAAGAAACAAAAAGCAAACGAAAACGATTTTTTGTGCCTTTTTGGGGAAACCAAAACCCTGCACACATGGCGGTCCAAACACACGGCCATAGATATACGTTACCAAGTTATTCCAAGGAGGAAGCGCGCCCCCATCGCTTACATCTACCACTCACACCTTTGCTGAGCCGAGTTTTTATTTACTCCTTCCTACTGACGCTTCACTGCTGTCGGATTTTTAGTTGTGCTGCACAACGAAAGAAGTCAAAAACCAATGAAACCTCTGAAACTATTTGCAGCTCGCTATACCACATTTCATCAAATCCTTTTTTTCTTCCTAAGGCTGTGCCTGGGAAGGCAGCCCCTCCGAACAAGAAAAGGTGCTCCGTCAGCTCTTCGCCAACGTTGGACCAGACAACCTGTTTCTTAGCAACGTTAAGTTCAACATCCGAGAAACAGGAGCGCCCAGTAACAGCACGCTGTATCGCTTCAACCTGGAAAACGGCAAGATGTGGAACCTGCATACCAAGTTGATGCCCAAGTTTCATGAAGAGGTCGTATATGCTTTTGTGCTCACAAAGGCGCTGTCCTAGAAGACGCATCAAAATATGCCAAGCTTCCTTGAATACTTGAAGCACTGATGCTTTCGGCTGAATCTACAGGTTTCTTTGCTCTCTCTTTCTAGTAACGCTTCCACCGTTCACCAGACAGATATATCGTCAGAAAATTGAGAACGTAGCCAAAGCTTCCTGCTCTTTGAATGCACTGAAAGGAGCCTGACTTACCTTCCACGGCATTAGTGACAGCTTCACTTAGGACATTCAACGCGTACGTCTGCCAATCATGGGTCATTCTAAAGGGCTGACACTTTCAAGGATACTGTTCCTGATCAGCTGGTGCCACTTCTGGCTTCAATATCCCAGTCAAATTTAAATTAAAACGATTACAAATTTCCCCCTGCAAATATTCTGAGACTCGTTGTTACGATCGCCAAATGAGACGGCACTCACCGTTTGTATACAGGGTGTTTTTAGAGGGTCCAAACTTGCTTCAGGTTTACTTTAACCCTCAGGCTGTATTGGGGCTGCATGGGCACAGGTAAGAAGCAGAATTATTGAATTATTCTGCTTAAAAACTAAGTACCTTAAGTAATTTTTAAAATCTTTATATTAGACAATATGCACTTTATGCAGGATTGGAGCTCGTCCTTCACATAGTATAGCCGAGAAAGGAAATTTTATAACTTATGGGGGGCTCATCAGCTCCGCCTTTGACGGAATAGCGTAGGCTACCAGCCAACATATAAAGCCCCGCTCTAACCGAGCCGTATGAACGTGCCTGCGTGGCCTACGGGGTAACGTGAATGCAAGGGTCCCGGCAAGTTGCTTCTGATATCACCCTCCCATATATGAAAGGAGAGGCCCAAGTTGGCCTCTTAAAGAGGCGAGTTGGTCCGTGTGTTACAGTCATTGATATAGACAAACGTCATGTTTGTAAACAAAAGTGGCGCAGCGATCGGCAGCTACAAGGGTGTAGGTAAAAACCCGCCGGGCCTACACTGCGCCAAGCTGCGCTTCCTTCGAAACCAACTCGCGCGTGCGAATATTTCCAAGTGTGCGGGTATTTTGTGTTACGAAAACAATTTTCAGCCCATTCGCCATTTTCAGCCCACCACGCAGAGTGCTTTATCAGCTTTGTTCTCCCTGCCAACAACAGTGCGGCTCTGGTGGGCGGCTGTAAAATTGACTTATTACTTTAAATGAAAACGAGAAGGCGCAAGGTGTAAGAAATACTAGTCGTCTACACTCGTCAACTTCCGGGCCTATTCCTAGCGCATGAAAGGAGGAGGATGACGTCATAATCGGCTGGAAGCATGTTTCATATGACGAACCTTTTGTTAAGCTTTCTTCATTTGCAAGCACTTTCACTCTAGAGAACGTAGAATATTACCGGCAACCTAAGTCATACACTTTCTTGAATAATGAGAGCTCGATTTAGTTCTCTGTAGCTTCACCTATCCTTGTTCAGTGCTCTTTCATACAGTAATTTATATAGTATTTTACACTAAAGGTGATCTGCTTACGTCTTTTACTAATTTCTCACAAGCTTTGAAGAGTCTTTCTAGTCATCGTTCTGTTTAATTTCCTGGCTACGAAGCCGTCATCTTTCTAACTCTTTCCCAATAATCCTCTCTGCTCAATATACCTCGAATTCGGAAACGGAGGCCATCTTTACGAGAGGACAGAATCACACCCGTGCCGTAATGTTCCGGTCTCTATGCTTTAACGTTGAAAGTTGATAACGAAGTTATTATAAAACGTGTATTGGGCAAAATACATACTATCATTTTCACACTCTGAGAACTTCGATTCGCTCAACAAAATCCCGATTTTCCATATGCCGTCTCTCCGCACCAGGGGTTCATTTCGCGATTTCGATGTTGGGGAAAATATTCGTAAATGTCAACAACAAAGACCGAGTTTTCTCGGCTCTGCAAACAAAGCCCTTTTCAACCACTTACTTTGCCCACTTGTCCTGTCCCGGTGAAGACCGAAGAACCAAACCTGCTTTGAATCTATGGTGTTTCATTCTGGAGTTGTGGTGGCGGATAATTGCTGCTTGAGCACTATACTTCCTCTCACAAGATGTTTGCAGCACTGCGAAAGGCAGGGGAGTCCTGGCCCATTCAGGATCACGCGCTCTAATAGATAATTGTGCTTCTAAGTGCCTCCCGCCCCTGCTCACTACAATCAATAATTATGCTTTTACTGTCACCCTCAGCAATTCGGGAGGCGAGATAAGCGTAGGACCTCCATTTCCTACTGTAGTACGCATGATCCTGATTGGAGCAGGTCGCCCCAGCCTTTCGCAGTGCTGCAAACATCGTCTGAGACGACTCTACATCCAACCCGTGTCTTGCAAAAATATGCAGGGATATATGTACACGCACAATATGTCACTTTAAGTTGGCAGCAACTGAATAAGACAAATGGAGAATGAACGCAATAGGAAGCGCTCATAAAAAGACAAAAAGAAAAAAAAAACAGAAATTGAACAGTTATGGTCTGAACAAATCCTGACTGCAGAAATATGACTTTTTGCGCCAAATATGCTCATAACAAACAAACTTGAAGTTAATATTAGCAATAAATTGAATTCAAAAAAGATGCACTATATCATACCTCATTGTTCACTACTGCATAAAATGTATCCCACGTAGCCTGAACTTATTAAGAAGTTAATATATGAACTTTAGGACAAGGCAACTGGAGGCAGGTGTTGGCAGCGTTGCAAAGCTATTACTCCCTCTACATTACAGAATCAATTGTGTTATTTTAATGAACTGCGAAAAATTATAAACCAGGCGAGAATGCCTTAACACAACAATGACTGTATAGCCTTGATTTTTTATCTTGAATTGTTCATAGAACAGCCAATAAGATCTTGTGTTAGGCTTCCTCCTACTGTGTTTCAAAATACTTTGAAACCTTGGCTTAGGCTATATATTAGTCCCCGGAGGGGATTTCAGACATTATTGTGGTAGCATACTTATACATCTCATACTCATGACTTCATGGATCAAAGCTCGTACTTCTCTTCCGGAATAGGGCTAATTCATGATCTTTGTTACTTCTAGCCCTCACTACAAGACACGAAATAGATACCCGTTCTTGAACAGACTTGGGCGTTAAAAATAAGTATTGGGATTCGAAAGAACGTGTGGTTAGACATTGGTTCAGTACCATCAAAGTGCTCTCTATGGATACTTATTACCCCGGTCAAGCATTGCGGGAAAAACAGGACCACCCACCTACTTTATCTGTTTTTACCTGCGCTTAGAGGTGTTAATTTCTATGATACTTGAAGACTATACTTTCAAACTGTAGTAAAGAAATTCTTGCTTGCAACTACACGTGGTCGTCTATGAATGTACGAAAAAATACATTTTCTGTTTACACAAGCATGCTAATAGCGCAAGTCGCAGCAACACAGAATAAGCTTCATATTAAGCCCGAAATAAGTCCCAAAACGAAAGGCTGATTAACCGGGGATTTCAACGACGAATGCGGTTCAGCGGAGTTAGCACCGTCAAAAAAGGAGGACATGGTTTTTATGCTAACGCAAGAGGCACAGAAACGTTTCTGTTGAGATTCATCACATAAAAAAAATGTCTGATTCGTTCGCGAAACCCTGACTTGTCTGTAGTCTCAGTCATTATTAAAGGTGGGTGGCTCGAACGATCAGTAAATCATTGGATCATTTATAACGTACAGTCACTTTGTGATGCAGTTCTGCTGTGGGAGCGTCGAAAGGAGGCTGAACACCCTCATGGTGCGATGCGACTTTGACCTCAAGGACATGGTGGCTACTTACGACGGCTTCCTCTCCTACGGTGCCAACGTCGTCCAGAACTTCACCGTCCGTGCCGCTATCACTGAGCACTCTTACAATAATAATCCTGCTTTGCTGGCTCTCTACATCCATGAAGAAGGCGATGGCAAGAGAGAAAAATGTACGAGCCAGTTTAACTTGTTCTTTCACGCCCATTCCTAGAGAGAATCACATTTTCCCCAATGTTAGAACGACTTATATTTATGCAAACGCAGTGTAATATTTTTTGTTGCAAAAGAGAAAAACAGCCCCAATTCTTCTCGGCAGCGGGCATTTCGCTTTTATTGAAGGTGAGAAAAAGGCCTGCTGCAGTTGAGGGCAGATCGGAGTGACTAAACGAGACACTGAAAGCTCTATCTGAAAACTAGGCTTATATGCAAGTAGCCTTTCAAGTAGAAGCTCCCCTGGCAGTGTTGAGGCGGTGCAGCTGTCCACCCTCGGGAGATTACGTTCGGAGAGCTCTTTTCTGCCCTTAATTACTAATCGACTTATTCAGAAGGCGACGAATACCCACAGCGGAGGCAAGGCGACGAGCTGTAGTGCTCGTGCTTTCGCGGAATCGGACCGTGTCTGCGGCAGGCACAGCAGCGCGGATTATTCCGGACCTTTCCGCTTATGTAGATTTATCGTTTGCCATCATTAGTCCCCACATTTCAAGTATTTACAGCTTCGACGTTAATACCTCGAACTACCAGACCTCTCTACCTACGGGCTTCGCCTCGATCAAAACACAGAATCAAAATTCGCCTCCATCGACGCTGATAGCCGAGACGCTGAAGCGATGTCGGAGGGCGCTGCGTTGGGGTTCATGTTAGCGATTGTCCGCTTTGCTATATTGCGTTGCCATCGGCCTGCACGCTTGCCGCTATCGATCTAAATGCGGAAATGAAACTGTGAGAACGAAAGGAACGATAGAAAGGAAAATACCAACTAAGCAGCATTGACAGTATGTATTAAGACAAACTATAGCCACAGATATTTGAAAACGTGCGAGGTCAAACCTAGCAGGTCCCATAAAGCGATGAGTACTTAACCTGTTCACTACGAAGGTATCGGATTTTGGGGGGATGCCCCTACCCCCCTCCTCCCCCCTTTACCGCTTTTGCGGCTGGCCCATATGTTTCCCCGGTTGACGCCCATCTGGCGGATACTGTCAGGGGGTAACAAATAAACGCGCGAGATTTTTATTGCGATGTACTAAAAACATTCCTCCAACCACGTGTTTACCCATGGAAGAGTTTCTCATGCAGCCACCAAAAATGTTCTTAAGCGAGGAATTCGAGTGCGCCGCGAACTGAAGAATCCCATCTAAGCAAAACCTATTGCTTTGTCCGCAACATTTCCTTTCCTTTCTGCAATATGGAAGGTCGGGAAATGTCTCCTTGCCAAAGTGCGAGAAGCGTGGGAGCTTATTCATTGCAATAATCAGTTAAGTCCACTCACTACTCGTGGAAGGCCTCCTTCAGCAAGCTCCTTTACCCGATATTCAAAATTTGCCACTTAATAATACTTGGTTCACAGGAAAGGAAAGGCGCAGTATCTGTCACACTTGCTCTGTGGACACCTGAACCGCGCCGTAAGGGAAGAGAGAAGGTGGGAGTGAAAGTGGAAAGAGAGAAAGAGGAGGCGTAGTGGAAGACTACGGAGTAATTCGGCCACCTGGGGATCTTTAACGTGCGCTGACATCGCACAGCACACGGACGCCTCTTAGAAAATTTGCCACCAATATGAAAAATATCATCCCGGAGGCTTTAATTCCGTCTTTACGAGCAAGGCGCGATGACGAAGGCGATGAGTATTTTGACTGTTTTTTATGTCCTTTGTCTATTTTTTTTTTTATTTGTACCTTTCCGAAGACTGAAAACGATATTTTCATGTTTAAACTGCACGCTGCTGCATCCCCACACTACAGATCGTGTTGGGTCCTGAACCTCGTCAGGCGCAAGAAAGGACCTTTTGTTCAAGATACAGCAGTATTTTCAAACCACACCCTACATATAAAGCCCTTCTTTAACCAAGCCGTATGAACGTGTCTGCGTAGCCTAGGTGTAGTGTGCCGGACTCGGCATCTACATATTCACTGGAAGGCTGGTGCTTATTCCACCTTCCTACCGCAAATGAGCAAACTGAGTTGGCTGCTCCTCCCAACTTTCTGATATCATGTTGTCTCGTTTAGTCACTGCCCCGCCATGCCAACTGCCTGTCAGCCCCATGTCCGTGATTTTCCGCTCATAACGCCGCCGCCGAATTTTTTCACCTTTAACACTTAACCTTTAGACCTTTAACTCTATCGCGTTAAAATGTCTTAGAATTATTGCTGGCTCCACATTCGGACAGATACTCTTGTACTTCAGCAATATCCTTAGTCATGAAGCTTAGTCGTGACGCTATGAGCGGGTGTAAATTCTAATTTAAAATTCGTGACTTTTCTCGTATCGCTCAGACCACAGCAAGCAACATGCATGGGAGCAGATACAAAGCGCGTCGCGCAAGTATACAGGCAATAAGGGCGGTATTTATCGCACTGACACTGCTGTCTCTGAAGGACTGTGAATAGAACATCGATCAGAAGTTGATGCGGATGCATTTTACACAAGCAGTCATAGGGATTCTGCGTTTGCCTCATGCAACTGTCAATCTGCGCAGCCAGCCGTGCCCTGCTCTAATTCTGATGGGGGATATAATTGAAAGTAAGCTCAAAATATATTTCAAAGTTTTAATCGGCACCTTGAATATTATGAGATCGAAATTTAGAGATCGGTTAAAGAAATGTAGACCAGCACACAGCGGGTGACGGCCAAGATGAGGAATGAACTTGGGCTTTTTGGGTGGCACTAATTAGGCTCCCATTGACGATGCTTTGCAGCTACCTTTTTCGGTAACTGTGCTTCTCGTAGTCAAAACACGCATAATGGTTTATGTTTAAAAATTTGAAACTACCAAGTATTAGAGATGAGACTTACTCATGCCTTTCAGTCAATTGTTGGCGCTTACTTTGCGCTTAGATAATTGGTGGACGTGCTAAGTGAAATCTATGGCCGGGCCATGACTGCTAACAGCATTAAAGTGTTGTCTGCATGAAAACAATCTGCTGAAATGAATATCACATAATGCTACAAAGGGCATAAAGGGGCATGGCCTTTGTAGGCATTTGTTAAGTCTGTGAAAGTTTTTTTTTTTTTTTTGCCGACACTGCGCCCTCGTGAAAAAGTGCTCATTAAAAGGGCACATAATTGGAAAATCTGTAATATCTAAGCGCCTCTTTCTTTTACAGGTAAGCTTCACGACTACAATATCTATATAACAGCATTTGAGCTGAACACGACGACTTCCCCTGCTTTCTACGACTTCAATTCAAACCCTAAATTTCCGAATTTCAAGAAAAACCAGACACTTGCGCGGGAAGTATGGACAGATTTTAACGTCAACATGTATACTATGATCAGACCAATCATCGTCGGCGCGTTAAACAGCACGTATAGGTTGGAAATGCCGCAAAGGATTTCTGCGGTTGGAATTTTGGACAAAAACGTATTTCGTGATCCGGGACCGAAGCCCACGTCTGCATGGAAAAAGTTGAAAAAGTTCATGTCGTCCATTGGCTAAATAAAGATGTATTTTTATGGCACTCATTTGGTCAATTATTGATAAGTCACCGATTTCGCTCGAATGATACGTGCTGTTGTCTGCGTGCTCTATTAAACTACGTTTTACCTGCTCCTGATAACGCCATGGAAAGTAAACGGAAGCCGCAGAAACAAGGGTTTGAAGCTTAGGAATGCAACATGTGCCCGTCAAACTCGCAACGAGGGCACCAAAAACCGCGTGCTTAATAACAAGAAAAAGGTATGGAATAGCAAATACCTTAAGAATGCTCGTGATAAAAGTGTGGGGGATTCGACATCACATGTGATCGTCATATTTGAAACGAAAATGTATCTGGAGGCGAAAAGCAAGGTGTCCGTGTGTTGTGCGACACCAGTGCACGTAAAAGAACCCCAGTTGTTTGAAATCTCCGGAGCCCTTCGCTGCGGTGTTTCTCATAGCCTGAGTAGCTTTCAGACGCTAAACCCCACAAATGAAAAAAAAAAACAGATAAAACTGTATACGTATATATGCAGCTTGTTACTTCAATCACACTGCGCCGCGCGGCACTGCGCATGAAGAATGAGGAGGACTAGGTTAAAGCGCGCGGACTAGGGACGACGACAAGCCTTACTCTGATTGTGCCTTGCATTCATGAATCCGTTCTTACCTTGTAAATAATAAACCCATCCCCGTATCAACTTGTTAGGGGGGCGGGGTAGTCCTGGACCGTGTAGAACATCGACGGAGCAGACGCTTGGCCGGGATTCCTCCTAACCTACCGGCAATGGCGAGCCGCGACGGAGAAGGTCGCCCTTCGCGCCCAACTGGCACGGCTTCCAACTAAGGCCGCGAACTGCAAATACGGGTCAGTTCCAGGCCGCATCAGCGTGAGCCCAGAATATTTTCCGGTCTTGCGGATGAGGATGTAGAAAATTGGCTGACGCACTACAAACGGGTCAGCGAATATAATCGTTGGGACTCAACCCTGCAATTTGCAAACGTTGACTTCTTTCTGAGCGGCACAGCACTACTGTGGTTCGATAATAGCGAAGATAACCTCTCAACATGGGATAAATTTGTCGAAGAGATAACTGTTTTGGAGACTACACATCTAAACGACGCAAGGCAGAACAGACTCTTTCCCAACGAGCAGAGTTACCTGAAGAGAACTGCACGACTTATATCCAGGAAATCTTGAAACTCTGCCGCATTGTGAATCGACGCACGTCCGAAGAAGACAAAGTCGTCAGCCATCTCTTAAAGGGCTTCACAGAAGATGTTTACAAGTTCATGATTACGAAGGAAACTCTTGGCAGTACCTCCGATGTAATCCAGAGTACTGCCGCACGTTTGAAGCTTTAAAAATGCGGCGCATTTCACCCAAATTTAGACGCATTTCTAACATACCAACATTTGCCAGTGTTGACTACAGTGTCCGTGACGATATCGCCTCACTGGTACGCAGAGTTGTAAGTTAACAGCTACCCAAGCACCTCCCGCTTCTGACTGCAGCTTCACACCACCCCCGCGCCGAGAACGGTCCCCGTCACCACGTCAGCGCTCGCCTACGCCACCGCCAGGAAACTAGCAGGAGCGGCCGATGGAGTTGAGGTCGCGGAACAGTTATCTTAGCCAACTCCTCTACCTGCTTTGATGTTGAAGAACTAAGTGCGCGTTAGTGTAACTGGTGTATATACTTTTGTTTTAATGGACACCGGTGCGGAAGTTTCTGTAATGAGTCTCAGTTTCAAAAATCGCCTTGGACCGATAGTAATGTTTGCTTAGGACCAAAGTGTCAATTTTCGCGGTGTTGGGGGAGAACATTTGCGTCTTGTGGGTCTCTGCTGCGTGTCAGTCAACATTGCTGGTTAAGTGTTTCGCGTAGAGCTTGCTGTTTTAGCCCGAGCCACGCATGATGTCATTCTAGGCATCGGTTTTCTGCGCGAATGTGGAGCAGCGGTCGAGCAGGCGAGATTTCTTTGCGGCGCAATACTATTTCTGCGTTTGTAGAAGACTCATCTAACCCTTCCGACCCAGTATTTTATGTCACAAGCGACATGTTTTTACTATCCATGGCTGCAGTGTTTGTGCCTGTCCACAACTCCTCCTAACGAGCAGGCAGCCACTCTGTGTTTATTGAAGCCGACAGGAACAACGCCGCGAAGAAACATTTATTAGTACCTCGTGCCGTCGTCAAGGTCGTAGATGGTTGTACCCACGTGTGGACTGTGAACCTTTCGTCAGAACCCGTTTGTTTACCATCTGGCCTCAAGTTGGCTACATTTGACGACAACGAGTTCCTTACTTTTCGGTCTGTGTCTCCTCATCTGCACCAGCTGATGGATCCTGACTACAGCGTGAATATAACCCGGATGATAAACAAATCCCTTTCATCGTCCGACCAGCGAGAGTTATGTGTTGTTCTGGCATCCTATGCATCTGCATGTGTTCGAATTTGCTCAGGAAGCGGATTCTTCAGTGCCGCCACATTCATGTATGTCACATAAGGTCAACACTGGTGTTGCGATCCCGATCAGACAGAAGCCCTACCGAGCCTCGCCAGCCGAGCGCAGAGTAATTAACAAACAAGTCCAGGACATGTTCAAGAAAGGTGTTATACGAGAGTTCTCCAGTCCTTGGGACTCCCCCGTCATCTTAGTAAGGAAGGACAACTCATGGAGATTTTGTGTTGACTATCGTCGGTTAAACGCAGTTACTAAAAAGGACGTTTACCCTCTTCCATGTATCGACGATACCTTAGATTATCTTCAATTCGCCTCTTATTTCTCATCAGTAGATCTGCGGTCTGGCTATTGGCAGATACCGATGCATCCGTCGGACAGTGAAAAGACAGCCCTTGTGACATCTGACGAACTTTATGAATTTAATGTGATCCCTTTGGACTTAAATGCACAAGCGACTTTCGAACAATTTATGGACACAATTCTGCGTGGCTTAAAATGGGAGATATGCATGTGCTGCCTAGATGACGTCATCATCTATGGAAAGACATTTCGGGAACTCAACGGCTTAGTCTTGCGCAGGACTGTATTCAAAACTGCGGACTAATTTTGAACTCGGAAACGTGTCACTTCGGTGAGCGGCGGACCATGGTGTTGGAATTTTTAGTAGGCCAGGAGAGTACTCGGCCCGACCCCCAAAAGATTGCTGCAGTGGTTGACTTCTCAAAACCTAAAAACGTAAAACATTTAGGGAGCTTTCTGGGTCGAAGTTCACATTTCCGCCTTTTTATTCAAGGATTCGCCCAAATTGCTCATCCGCTTACTGCCCTCCTGCAAGAAGCGGCTCCGTTTGTTTGGTCCCCGGAATGCGAGTCATCGTTCCGACAGCTGAAGTTTCTGTTCACACCTGGCCCTATTTTACGCCATTTTGATCCGGCTGCTACCACCGAGGTTCACACTGATGCGAGCGGCGTGAGCGTCGGCGCGGTTCTCGTCCAGCTCCAGAACGGCGCCAAACATGTTATCGCATACGCAAGCCGTACATTAACTAAAGCAGAACGCAACTATACTGTGACAGAACTGGAATGTCTTGCCGTCGTCTTCGCTGTTACCAAGTTCCGCCCCTATTTGTACGGCCGCCACTTGAACGTAATTACTGACCATCACTCTTTGTGTTGGCTCGTCGGCCTGCGCGACCCCTCCGGTCGACTAGTTCGCTGGGCATTACGTCTACAGGAGTACGACTTTTCTGTGTCCGAAAGAGTGGTCACCGCCACGTCAACGCTGACTGTTTGTCACGATTTTCTCTTCCATGCACGTCAGTCGGTGAAGATGATCTAGGCGACTGCCTGGCGCCTGTGACCAAAACAATAACAGACCACGTAAAGTTCCGGCAAAAGCAATGTCAAGACCATGAACTTACTCCGTAGTTTGATAAGGCGCGCAATTCAGCATCTACACTTTTTATTATTCAAGATGGTCTACTCATCAAAAAGAACTATACTCAACTGATGGTGGCCGCCTTCTGCTTGTTGTACCGGCTTCTCTACGCAATGCTGTTCTACATGGGATGCATGACGACATCACTGCAGGTCATCTTGGCTTTGCCCGCACCCTTGCGAGAGTTCGACAATGTTTTTACTGGCCAATGTTGTACACAACAACGAAGCGCTATGTAACAAGTTGTGTCCCTTGCCAACGTCTGAGGAGAAGCACCACGCCACCGACTGGCATTCTCCAACCTGTCAAGCCCCCTAGTACTATAGGATCTGTACCGCCATTATGCATATCTTCCAGTATTTTTACATGCGGCTCTTCTACAGCAACTAACAGCGGCTAATTCGTCTGTTTTCAGTTAGAGTGTAGCGACTGAGACCCATCGAAGCAAGGTCCGTCGGATGCGCCTGATGCTCTGTTTTCACTCTGAAGAGGGTATACAAGTACACGTGAGTCAAAGAGAACGGGGCAGAAAAACCTTAAACTTTTACCTCAAAGAGCAGAGCTATAATGATGTATAGCCCAAATTCGTTCCAAAACCTCCCTCAGGGTTCATTCATGATGAGTGTAAACTTTTCAATGTTCAAAATTATATTTGTGAGAAAAGCATACACACAGTCGATACCACAAGTCAGTACAGCAAGCACGAAGGAGGCACCTGCAGTAGTTGCGCCATGTAGACAAGGCCTACAGCTGCTCATTTCTTCCTCAATCTTCCGATGGTCATAATCTGCTCCTCCGATTAAACTGATCGTATCTTATCGTTTTGCTCATTGAGGCCTTTCAGGGCCCTTTCAACCTGGATACATACTATTCGGCCCCTCTCTCTTATGCCATGCCTTCAGGCTTCCAACGCGGAGAGAAATGAAAGAGGGCTCATATACTTAGCGGGTGGTCTCTGGAACATGCCTGACATCGGCTGTTTGAGTATAGCAACCGCTGCGTGGCGATGCATTGGGGACGACATTGACGCTTCCTACGCGAGCAAGGCTTAATTAAATCGTCAAGACTGTAAGCGTTGCGAGCGCCACTTATTTTATGTCGACATCTTTTCTATGAGTAAACATGAGACCAGAGTATTCTGAGAGAGTGGTAGTCTCTCAATATGCGCGCGTCGGTGTTGCCTTTAAGCGCATGCTTCGCTGCCGGAAATACGCCCTGTTATGCCTGCCTCCATTTCCATATGTGGATATTAGGCTAAGCGAACGCCCCTGAGCTAAGCATTGCATTGCTCGTTGTTTCGCTCTGATCCGCTTTATTTGTGGGCCTCCCACCAGGGTCGGTGCAGATGTGTGCTAGGAGAGCTATCCTCTTCCATGCAGTGAAGCAGCATGCGGGCATATCAGCTCGACCTAACGCGGAACTGCCTTTTGTAAATATCGAGAACCTCATGCACCTCGCGCTGCTTGAAGTTTTGTTATATATTTGGCTCGTCAAATTCAAGTCAGGTACGCTGACGTTTGGCAGCGGCAAATTTACCAATTCCTCATGCCTGAAAATCATTTTTACAGCGATGCGGCTGTTCCGTCTATTGCGTCACCATGACCAGAAGTGATGTCATGACCGGATGTGACGTCACCATGGCGTGACATCAGGTAATGTCTAATAACCCGAACTGACGTCATTATGATGTAACATCCGGTAATGACGTCACGTTCGGTCATGACCGACGACTTCACCATGCGATTCACGCATATTAAGCCGACTCTGCCGGGCGTCCGATCCAGGCATCCGTGCTGCACTTGTCATTTGTCGCTTTCGTAAACGCCACACCCCACAGCATACAGAAGCGGATACAGTAAAGCAGGAATCAGCGGAGTTTGAAATTGGTTTACAGGAAAGAACAAGAGCAGTATCTGTCACACTTCTCCACCGACGACTACAGATAGAAATGACGAGTCTCGAAGTATAATCACGGATGACTTAGTAGAACTAAACGAAAATAGCATCGGTGTATCACCAGTCTTATGCGAGAGTGTAATCTGCCTTATTTATTTTTTTTTAGTTAAAAGTCATCTAAAAGCTTCGAGTTTTGACATTTTATCGCCAACTGAAGCGCAAGCAACAATAGCAAATGATGCTGCTGTTTATGAACTTGAGCAAGAGCGCTGACTAGTGCTCAAGTGCTCACGTTGTGCCAATTCAACTCGTGTACTTTTCAATTTATGGTCAAAGGACTTTTGCACAACAATAAAGTCAGTTTTCGGGAAAAATGCAAGGATAGCGCCATACAAACTAAAATTTAATCCGAGTATGATATCTACTATACCATCTATGTGCATTCCTCAAAGTGTGGAAGAAAACAGAAGGACGAAGCGAAGAGATTATCCAGAGCAGGCTCGGGTTTGCCCTTCTTCGCTGTGGTTAGTGGGCATAAGGAGGGAAAAATCCCGTGAATTTCTAGTTTACCACAAAATTACAATTTCAAATCAACCTCATTAAGTTACTCAGTATTCCCTGCTGGCGGTCAACGTGGCACCAATTGCTGACTGACCAGGAAAGCCGGGCATTCTCGCAGTCAAACCACTCTACCCTTAACACTCCGGCCGCCTCGGTGTCGCAGCGATTAGGGCACACGTCTACTCTACCCAAGGATGAGAATCGAACCCTGGCCGTGGAGACAGCTTTTCTATGGAGGAGAAAAAGCAAGGCGCCCATGTGCTGTGCGATGTCAGTGCACGTTAAAGAACCACAGCTGGTCGAAATTTTCGGACGCTCATCTACGGCGTCTGTAATAGCCTGATTCGCTTTAGGACGTTAAGCCCAATTAACCAAGCCAAACCTATCTTTTACGCAACAAAGCAACACATTCGAGGGTCTGCAGGCTAGACGAGGGATAAGGCATCCATGGAATTTGCAAAGGTCGAACAATTCGCCACTGGTTAATGCTCATTCGTATTGGAAACGCAACGCGAACAAAGCAGGACTGGGAGAAGATGACACGAGTTCTGAACTGGTTGGAAAAAACAAAAAGAAAACCTCGACATTAGCACTCATTTGTTCTATTTCTCAGTGATTGTTGATTCCACATTAAGGCCGTGTTTTGTACTCGCCTAACTATCCTTACGTGAGGCAACGGCCAACCTCCCCGACATACCGAACCGAAATTAGGAAGCAGTGTTTCAGATAATACTGCACTTAGTGTCTAGCAGTACTTAAGTTTCTCTGTGGTCCTTTCGCCACCGCAGACGCTATATGAGAACCAGAATTTGCCAGAAAATGTCTATGCAGGCAGACAGCAAGCGCATTGCGTCAACGGTAATCAATTACGTGTGAGGAACCACCCAGCTTTCCAGGTGATTATCAGCACGAAGTATGCTAGGTGAATGTTGCTTGATAACAGAAAACAGATCAACTGGTAGAACTTATCATGGATGCGAGAGTTGGACTGTGAAAAAGGCTGACCGCCGAAGAATTGTCGCGTTTGAATTGTGGTGCTGGCGAAGATTCCTGAGAGTTCCTTTGACTGCCAGAAGATCAAATCAGTCGATATTATCGACCATAAACCGTGACTGCTCATTGGAGGGTCAAATTCTAAAGTTAAAGCTCAGCTACTTTGGTCATCTGATGAGAAGAGAGGAGTCGCTGGAGAAAGATTTGATGTTGGGAAAGGTTGAGGGTCACCGGAGAAGGGGTAGGCAGCGAACGCGATGGTTAGATGGCATCTTCGAGGCACTGCAGATGAAGTTATGTGATGTTAGGAAGATAGTGCGAGACCGGAAAGCATGGCGTGACATGGTCCATAGGGTCACGAAGAGTCGGACACGACTGAACGACTGAACTGACTGATCATGAAGGGAACAAAATCCGCGGCGACTGTTTAATACGGAGAGCGGGACAACCTTCTTCTTTTCTCCTAGAACGTGCACGATTCTCAGGAGACAATAATTTTTCATCAGCCTCTTGTCATGCTAAGCAGCTTACAACCCAGCGAGAATCGCTAGAGAAGTAAGCACCGTAGCAACCACGTTAGCAACTCACGTCAATGTGACTGTACAGGCTATTTCATGTATATCATGCACCGGGATGAAGAATATAGAGTTTATTTCGCGAACATCAGACTGTATAGTGGTCGCCTATGCACACTACACAGTACTTCTCGCCTGATTGAAATAGTTCAATTTAACAAAAAAAAAAAAACGTATATTTAAATCAGTGGCAGGATGAGAAAATTCAAATTCGAGCTTTCTCGATTAAGCAACCCGAGGTCGTGGCCTCTCGCGCCTGCTTGTAACATCTGCCAAACCCCGTAAATCTGCCTCTCATGGCAAGGAATTTTCGAGCAGGAACTAATGTCGCTAGCATTTTTATTGTCCTTCATGCTTTTGTGAACTTAATTTTTGATCGTGCTTTCAAAAAATGATCAGAAAAAGAAGGACGGGAGGGGGGGTGGGGGAGAGGGGAAGGGTTGCGATCTTTGCAGCTTTAGTAATTCACAGAAATCACGCATATCTCTGGTGGTTACGAATTCTTTGAACTGCAAACCTAAATAAGCATTTCTAACACTCGCTTCGAACATACTCGCATTACCCCATGCTTAGAGCGGTCAGTGTTCATGTCTTGCCCCCCCCTTCGAACGAGTTGAGCACGCGTCTTCCATCGGTTTCGGTTTCGTTGTCATCTTACTGTTTAATTCGAGGGGCTTACTTTGAAGTGTTTTCGCACTCACCACGCCCTAGCTTGCAATGGTCACTTGTGTCGTGTCAAGCTGCCTCCAGCAGCTTTTAGCCCATGTGCTCCAAGCAGCAATCATCTGGTGAAATAAAACGATTTGATTTGATTTGACGCTGATTTCGGCAGCGATGGGGGTTGAAAGGCGAGCGGTGCAATAAAGCAGTTCACAACCATCAACCGCCAACAACCCCGCCAAAGTCGTGTCATTCCTCATCAGGTACGCCGTAGACCTCTACAGACTCTCACCGATTCTACTGGTTAGAGATCTCAACAACGACGTGCATCTCTCTACGCCCACAGCGTCGGTTTCTATTTTTCCACAAATGCGCGTAACACTGACTGCGACCTAATAGAAGACAAGCAATCTGTATTTTGTTATTACATGTACTCCAAAGCCGTACTATAATGTCTTTAATATTAGATACCACTCCGACTCCATTTGATCCGGTTAATACTCACTTCGGTACATCAGGTATTCTGTTTGTCAAATGGTGCACCAGCCGCTGCGGCAAGTAACGTTTGTCCAGATCGAGTATGTACCAATGGTTTGTGTTAAATCTGCTAGAGTGGAGTAAAACAGCTTTTGTCGTGTCCTGACTATACTGCGCACTTCTGACGCACACGTACCTTATCCCTAAGTCTTTGGCATTCTTCTCTCAAGGATGGCGTTTAGTTTTGACCCACACCGCGGCTTCAGTATTCGGATAGAGGGGCAAATCCCTCGCGTGCTGCGAATTCGCCAAAGTGTAAAGAGTTCCTAGTCGTTGATATTAATCTGAAGTCCATTACTATTGGTATGAGTAAAAAAACATTCCTCGGCTTCGGCGCGTGAAAGTTAGGTGGATTATTTCTTGTTCGAACACATCGGCGTTGCATTAAATGCCCTTTTAATTCCTGATTGAACCATTCCAGAGAGCTTTGATGCGTGCTGCTTCCTGTAACCTTTGAAGAAAAAGAATTCACGCTTTTTTTCGGCCCGATTCTTTTTCAAAAATATATACCATTTCTTCGAATAACCTCGCTACTTGTGTTTTCAAAGACGGCTCTCAAATCAGGTTTGATAGCTATGTCGAAAAACGTAAGCGCCTGAAAAGTAGCTCATTAATCAAAAAAAGCTGTTTTAGCTTTGATTTTACCATTCAGAAGCACAAATTTGTCGCAACCATTCTTTTCTTCACGTGCAAGGGTGTAGATTTGAAGTCGCAAACGTTAGGCGAAATAACATCGCGCATTTCTTCGCACCTTGCCATCATCCGCTTCTTACGGGTTACGTCTGCCTTCCACTGTAGTAGCCACCCGTCGGATCGTTCCCAGTGCAAGCACCCTAAAGTTGCTCCATTGCACCGCCGACCTCAGAACTCCCTCTTTCCAAGGTAAACACCTCACGAGATCTGCCCTTACGGCCTCTACATCTTCTCTCCTATGAGTAGAGAGGAAAATTCTCCTCTCACCTGCCAACCATGTTATGTGGTTTAATTTTAAATCAGGTCCAATATAATTAAAATCAGTTCCAGTAAATTAATTCAAGTTGTCAGTTAATTCATTCATTACGCAATTAATGTCTTACGGCCGACAAGCCAGGGTCTAGGTTAGAATGCAGGGCAGCAAGACTACATAAATAGCATAAAAGCTTTAGCTGTAAAGACGCGGTAGCGATACTGAATACTACTTACGAGGAAAGGGGGGGGGGGGGGGGCAAAGTACAACTTTGTTGGAGTACAGTTCTCTTCGCACGACTATCTTCATTCTTCCGTTTGCTTGCTTCGGCCGCGTCTGCGCCTTGCGAGGACGGCCGCATGCAGGCAGTGCAGCCGCAGTATAGACGTGAATGCGTAGCCTCCATCTCGGCGAAAGATGCTGCTTTGGCCGCTTCCCATCGCCTTGGCGACGAAACTGCCTTGCTGCGCCCTATCGTCTGTGAAGCGCGCTGCAGCGCGCCTTGCCTTGAAGGGCTGTTCTCTCTAGACGCAACACCATCTAATCCTCCTGCAGAGCGCTTGGCGTTCACGTAACGCACGCGCCTCGTTCGACCGCATTCCTCCTGTTACCTATATAGCTGCTCTGTCGCTGTGTATGCTGTGCCCTATACGGCGTGATGTGTCGTCTTTTTGGGACCATCACGGCCTCAACTAGAACAGCCACCGACAAAATTTCTTTTAACGGTATAGTAATGCTTTCACAATAAAATACTGTAACTTGATTACACTAGTTCCATTGCAAGCAGTGTACTCATGTGAATTTCTTAGTATCGCGCGAACAGCTAAAAAGAACGCCTCGCCGCGGTAGCTCAGAGGTTAGGGTACTCGATTCCAGAGCCGGGAGACCTGGGTTCGCTATTTACCTCGGCGGCCACGTTTCTATGGAGGCGAAATACGAGGCGCCCGTGTACTGCGCGATGTCAGTGTACCTTAAGAACTGTAGGTGGTCGAAATCTTCTGGACCTTTCCAATATGGAATCAGAGGGACGTTAGACCTCATTAAAAAAGCACTGCATGGACGCTAAACAACTTATCATTGCACAGCCAACGTTCGTAAAACATAGTTGTGAAAGAGAAGATGTCCACTCACTCTTTTTGTTGAATTTTGTTGACGCCAAAAAATGGACTCGCTTGAATGAGTGCAGAGCATTTGAGGAGGGTGGTTTCTATCCAAAGGTATCGATTATTCAGCACCGGCATTATTCGTTGTAACTGAACACAGCAGCCCAATCACCCCCAATCGTCTGAACGACCAACCGTGTGAGGACGCTCCTTATTAGCTTGCAGCCGGCTGAACATGATTTAACACAACCATCCTCCTTTATCTGCTATTACAACTTTCACGGAGACCACCCGTTTGTAATTGCTCTTATAAATAGCGGTTGGAAACAACATATTACTCGGTACCTTTCTGGCCTTATCTCCTATCACAGTCATCAGTTTTGTTCGTTTCATGGACCCAAATTCTGCCAACTTCCCTCATGCTCATCGTCCCTCCTCCTTTTGCTTACGTCCGTGACTCTACGGCTTAGTGACTATGGCGTGACTGATCTCAAGGATGCGGAATCAAATTTCGGCTTCAGCAGTAGCCTTCCGTCGGCGGCGAAATGCGTATAAGACGTTCCTGTGATGTGCGATAGTGTACAGTAAAGAGGTCCAAGTGGTCGAAATTAATACGAAACCCTCCACCACGGTGTCTCTCATGGGCCAAGTGCTGCCTTCACACTCACTATACTACACTGAAATGCGTACGTGTCACCACATTCCCGTGAAGGTCCTTCGCCCTGCACTTGAGTGTACGCACGCGGATTGTTAGCACCACCTCTCCTCATCCGCAAGTGATAGGGCTTGCGCTTGCAGGTTGCCGCAGTTGGGTGAAGTGTTTCCCAGCAGAGATTCAGACCTTAACTGAAAACCGCTTCGCGGCGTCTAGTAAAACGAGGAAGGTAAGCAGAGGCGCCTGTTTTTTTATTGTTATTATTACGTAAGCACTCTTTCACGATGTCTAACATGCGCACCAAGGAGGATACAAAAAAAAAAAAAAACTGCTGGAGTGGAAGTCGCCTATAGGCAAGCGTCATGTTTGTAGACAGAGGTGGCGCTGCGATCGGCAGCGACAAGGGGTGTAGGCAAAAACGCAGCGTGCCTACACTGCGCCAAGCGATGCCGCCTTCAAAACCAGTTCGCGCGTTCAAATATTCTGAAGCGTAAGCTTTGATTGTGAGTAGAAATAGTTTCGTCTATATCTGAAGAGTAATTCAACACTTTGCTAGCGGATTACTGCTGGAATTACCTGGCGAACAGCGCTGCATAGGCTTCCTTCTCCGTGGCCTCAACAGCGCGCGGCTACGGTGGGCGACTATAGCAGTTAACGTTGGACTGTAGTGACTGATTAAATTAAATGAAAACGAGAAATCACAATGCATAAGAAAAACAAAAATATTGTGAATACTGTCCAACTTCCGGGTCTATTAGTACGATGATATAAATGATTGGAAGTGCATTTTTTATATGACGACTATTTTGATGGGTAGTTTTCTGCTGCTGCAAGCACCTTCACTCTAAAAAACGATATTACCGGTAACAATACTGAACTAGAAATCATATATTAAGCTCACTGTATACCAGCAAATTAAGTCATAGAATTTCACTGAATACGAAGAACTCAATCTTCTAGTTCTTTGTAACATTTACCTAGTGGGCACGCTGCCACCTTGTTTTATCCTGCTCGATAAATAGACGTTCGACGTCTGTTTACTATCGTTTAATATCGCACAGACGTAGTAAGGCTCATTCACAGGTTAATATATACGTGAAGGCTCGTAAGAATGCCGTACTTTTTTTCTTTTTTTTTTGTTATGAGCGCAAATGCAATGTTCTCCACGATGTCCACGATCACTTGCAACGCAATTTGCGCGATCTGCTGAGGATTTTTTAATATATCGGGGAAATTTTTATTGAAATGTGCGTCATCTTATTCTGCTTATTTTTCATCCCTCATAGTCAATTCCACTTAGGGACATTAAACTTAATGTACCATTAAGTTCAGTTCAGTCGTTCAGTCGTGTCCGACTCTTCGTGACCCTATGGACCATATCACGTCACGCTTTCCGGTCTCTCACTATCTTCCTAACATCACATAACTTCATCTGCAGCGCTTCGAGGATGCCATCTAACCATCGCGTTCGCTGCCTACCCCTTCTCCGGTGAACCTCAACCTTTCCCAACATCAAATCTTTCTCCAGCGACTCCTCTCTTCTCATCAGATGACCAAAGTAGCTGAGCTTCAAGTTTAGAACTTGACCCTCCAATGAGCAGTCAGGGTTTATGGTCGACAATATCGACTGATTTGATCTTCTGGCAGTCCAAAGAACTCTCAAGAGTCTCCGCCAGCACCACAATTCAAACGCGTCAATTCTTCGGCGGTCAGCCTTCTTCACAGTCCAACTCTCGCATCCATACATCACAACTGGAAAGACCATAGCACGAGTTATACGGATCTTGGTTGGCAGTCTAATGTCTCTGTTCTTTACTAGGCGGTCAAGGCTAGCCATGGCTCTCTTTCCCAGAAGCAGGCGTCTCCTAATTTCCTGGCTGCAGTCTCCTTCCGGGGTAATCTTGAAGCCCAAGAAGAGAACATCTGTCACAGCTTCCACTTCTTGTTCCTTGATGCTCCAGGACGAGATAGGGCAAGACGTCATAATCTTTGTCTTTTTAACGTTCAGTATAAGCCCAAACTTCTCACTCTCTTCTTGTACGCGCATCAGAAGTCTCTTGAGTTCCACTTCACTTTCTGCCATTAAAGTAGTATTATCCGCATATCTAAGGTTGTTGATACGTTTTCCAGCAATCTTCACTCCAGCTGAAAACTCGTCCAGACCGACCTTCCTCATGATGCACTCAGCATATATATACGGTACATTATGCACTCGGCGTAATGTACCGTATATAGCACAAATAAATATCTTGCTTGATCAGAGCTGGTTGTACATAGTTAGTTCATTCATAATGATCTTAATTACCTTCAAAAATAAAATTTAATACTCAGAAATAGCGCTGCTTGACTTTGTCCGGATCCCAACGATGTGTACTCGATTTCTAGGACCGTTGATGAAGTGCACGTCACTCGCTGACATTCGGGAAAGTGAAAACAGAGAAAAGCTACTTCGCAACTATTGGCCTGCTTCGTCAATATATCGCTGGAGTGACCGCTCAAGGTCACTGCAGTTGCCTTTGCAGCAGATTTTGTGTCCTTTTCTGTACGAAATTATGTACTGGTAGTACTGCAGATGAATGGAACTCACAGCGCTGTTTCCTAGCTGCGTTCGATTAAAATCATACGCGCACGGAATATCACGCCTAAACTTCTTACGGCCTTGTAGTATATACACCAAAACGTGAACGAGCTGCAGGCGTTTGTTATTGCGCTATTCGCCATGTGGCGGAAAAGCAATCATGACAATTAAGAGTTGCAAACGAACTGATCAAGTTTCAGTGCAGAAGTGAAACGCACGTTAACTGCCAAGGCAACCTGTCGCCGAAGGGTCTACAATTGTCGCGCTCAACCTCTCTGTCATTCGCTCTCATATTTATCCAACCGCAAGAGACAAGTGTAAACAGGCACCATTTTCTCTTTTGTGCCTTGTGGCGCAACCAACCCCACCGCAGCTTGCAGGAATATCTGGAATTATGCTCGAAAACGCAGCAAGAGCCGCGCATCCAATGCAAACGGCCTATGCTTTTGCCTACACCACGAAAGTCACTGCTGTCGCCAGCGCCGCCGCATCTCCACTGACGTCACGGGCTGACGCTTGTGTATACCGGCCAATCAGCTGGGCTGAAGCCTGCGGCGGCCATCTTGTGGTGGGCAAGAAGTGGACTGCCAAGCACTTGGGAACACATTTCGCGGGCGTTGCCAGTATGTTTCAAGTGCTTAAAGGATTTTTAAATTCTAATGCAATGTTGTGGGCTGCCAGCTGAGCAAGTCTTAATTAAACACGGTGAATTAACTGCTTATATTTTATAATTCATCGAGTCATATGTCGTTAGCTAGCATATGTCGAGTGTAAGCGCACTGGCTTGACTTATTCCCTAATTAAATATGCTAATTAGGTAATTGTCCATGAATGTTAAAATACATGCATTGGCTACAAGTCATATATCATTGGATAGCTTATGCCGAGTACAAGTGCTCCAGACTAACTGCACGTCTTAATTACCGCTAATTAGTCAATTGAATGCTATCCTTTCAAGTCATATATCGTAGTGTAGCATATATTAAGTACAGTTGTACTAAACTAATGTCATTAAAATTAGCGGTAATTAATAGCACAATTAGCGGTAAATAATTAAAACGTCTAGTGCTGTTGGACTTGGCATAAGCTATCCAACGATATACGACTTGTAGCTATAGCATGCATCCTAATATTTTTCCCAATTATGCAATTAGCAGTAATTAATTAGCGCCATTAGCGGTAAGTAAATAAGACGTGCAGCTAGTCGTGCTGTTGGACTTGACATAAGCTATCCAACGATTTACGACTTGCAGCTATAGCATGTATTTTAATATTTATTCACAATTATGCAATTAGCAGTAATTAATTAGCGCAAAATGCTACTAATATGCTCAGGAACCATTCATGACGCCATACACCAGCATTAATCCAAGCGGCGCTGCCATGCAGTAAAGAAATATCCGTAAACGGGCCGCGCGCTTGACTGCGGCTGCTGCCGCGAATGTGGCCGCCTGTATGCTAAACCTTTTGCAATTTCTTTCATTTCAACCTGTGCGCTGCTTTAACACGAATGACGACATTGATATAAACATAAGTCACTTTCTTCATTACACTTTATTCATGAGCTTCCCGCGCACATCTGCTGATATTCATAGCTACTTGCGTCGGAGGAAAATGAAGGTGATGGTACAGGTAAACAACAAAAACAACGATGGATGGATTATAAGCTCGGGCTAAGACCACGAGCACTCACTGCGATGACAGTGTAGCTAAATGTTCTCAACAAAACAAGCTAAAATGACGCCGGTTAAGCAAATAAAAACAAATGCTGTCACGTTCAAAGAGAAACAGTGTTCATGATCTCGCGATCTTCTGATATCTGAAGTGCTTAGGTTTTGCTTTGAACATCAAGGAACATCCTTCTTTGGACTTGCATATTCTCTGCCATAGATATATAAAATGATAACCTTAAGTACGTATACGCAGAATGGTTGGCAAATAAATGAAAAGATTGACATCTACAAGCACGAGTGATGAGACGGAATTGCTAGACGGTGGATTTGATTTTCACACCAACCTTGTACTACAAAACAAATATGCAACAACGCATGCACATATCGCCAGAAGCACTGTGTTGTCTTTAAATAACCAAGTAATTCAATGACAAGAAAAAAAGGCGTAGAATCTTTCGTGAAAAGTGCGGAAGAGTCCAGCATGACCATTTCGCACATTTCCGTAAAACTAACGAACTCACTTTGCTGCTGATCATTTCAACACAGATCAAGGCCATGAAAATGCAGAGTGCACTTGTGAAAGCATCCCTTTCTGCGTAAGTTGCTGCGGGCGGTTACGCTATTTGTATTGGCTTTGGCGCCTTTCTCGAGCAATGTAAATAAAACGTATAACCGGCAGGCGAGCACAGGAGTACACTGAATGCCCATTCGGAACAAAGATAAAGCAACTCGCGCAAAGTGACCATAGTGGATGTTAAATTGGGTATAATTTGGGGAATGTTGCATAGAACAACCTTCGCGACATGTATAGTTGATGGCTGGCTAGCTTCAGCCTCAAGCTCTTGGCAAGCACAAAAAAATACAAAATTGAAATGTAATATGTGCGCAATGAATCCGTGCGCCTAAAAATATTGTATTCTGTGAGCGCATCAGACAACCGAAATGAACAAGTACTAGTCAAGGTTTAAAAATAATGAAAAAAAAAATGGTCACACTTCGCCAAGGTCAAGCACCAGCAACAAACAACAAACGGTGTAGCTCTGAGGAGAGTTTCACGCTACAAGATTTTCCGAAGTCAAATTAGGGTAAACAGCGTCCCTTTATGAAGATGGCCCGGTCATTGCTGTACCTTCTTCTTCGCACAGGCTGCAGCAGACATCCCTGGCATGAAGAAAGCAATGTTGGCTGTCTTGGAATGCTCACTTTCACAGAAGTAAGAAAATATTTTCCGCGAGCATTGTCTCGAAAGAGGCTCAAAGTTCGCGACGCTCTTATCGTTCAACGCAGACATAAAACAGCCTCCGCTCCTCAAGCACAAGAGCGCATAACATAGCAGCACGCACGGCAATAGAGTTCACGAGAATTGCACAGCGTGATGCCAGTCAGCCCGTCAGTCATTTTGTTAGTCACAAGGCTCACGGTGCACATATCACAGTGAGCTGCTGGGTTGAAGTCTCCGGTGAGTGCGGTGGCGGGGAAGGCAGCGTCGACGTGGCTGTTCTGTTCTACCGGGAATGTTTCACTTCCTGCCAAGCAGCACTTTCTCCAGGCCAAGGATTGGTGCCTCAAAGACAAGGCTCAGGACTAGCGATGCCAAATATGTTAGAACCAGGTTTCCAACCGCGAAGTACATCTGGGGTAAAAGGTAAAAAAAAAAACACAGGAAGGTTTATTTTTGCGCTGAGTCCCATAAAAGAAGATACAGGCAATACTCACTCCAGAAAGCTTAGAAGAAATATTTGTTTAATGTAAAAAAAAGAAAAACTGCACAGACGTGAGACGGTGTGAGCATTCCTTCAATGTCTCGTATTGGTGTTCCAGGGTAGAATGAGAGAAAGAAGACTACATAGCATGAAAAAAAAAAAACTGAAGAAGCTAGGGTAGAGGAGGAGCCTCAGTTCTAAAGCCAAGCCAACGTTTTACCAGGAGACTCATCGAAACTTTGGCTTGGATTGCGAATTGAGGCTCCCCCTCAAATCTTGCTCAGTACTCCTTCATACCGTACTGGTGTTGTTTTTGGAAAGTCCTACTAGGTATCCTTGACTCTCTCTCTGGGTAGTCAATGTACTTGGATCTTGGAGCTCATTTAAAGGCTTTCGCGACAGTAGGGATAAAAAAAAAAACACTGTTTTAGCAAGAGCTTTAGGAATAAATGCCCATCAAAGCCCATTACTTAATCAAGAAACGCCGTTTGCGTTGTAAACACTTAAATTGCACGCGTTTTGCTAAATTGCGAAACCACTCACGATTTTCAGAAGTCATTTTCGTTTCTGTCGGTAATAGAAAGATGAAGAAGCTGCTATTTCTATGGTTTAGGTTCTCGCAGAGCTCTAGAGTTTTCGAAACGACTCCCATTCTGAGGGTTTGTCTCTACCGTAAAATATACATGGGCTTTCTGAACAGTGCTAACAGGAAAGAAATTAAAGTAGACTCCATGATTTCTGTCCGAAGCTACTCAGACATACGTGCGTAGTTGTATATTTCAAAGAAAAGTCACTCAACCATACTCATCAGCATTTTTTTTTTTTTTTTGCTCGCGCTCAATACAATATAGCTTAGGGTTTCACTGTGTCGAAGTTGATCACGCTGAGGTGTGTGGCGTCGTAGTGCGCAAAATCCTGCATACTCCAGACGCTGATGCAGGTACTCAGCACCAAAAAAAAAAAAAAAAAACTTTTTACTTTAACTTATGGTTCCTGAGCATGCTGCTATGATTTAGTTGTCCCGGACATCTTGAGTTAAGGCGTTAAATATATAATGTTCGAATCGACCTAACTTACTGTAGTATTTTCTTTGAAGTTCGTCTTATTCACTTAAGCCTTTCCGCATTGATTCATCAATCAGCGCAGCACTTCATGCTTCCCTTCTCTCCTGCTCTATCAGCGGCGAGAAGTGATCGTTTTGCCACTAAGCAGGAACTTACCAGAAGGTAGGGCGAGTAGTCGAAGCTCTCTTCCCTCGAGCCGTAGAAGATGACCATCAGCACAGGGTGAATGATGTAGGCGCTGAAGGTTAGTCGACTCAGGGGCACCAGCGCTCTACACGACAGTATCTTGCTCACCACACCTGAAAAGCGCGAGAGCAAGGTATCACGCATGATGAGTCAGCAGACAAACTTCGTGGACACTGCAGCACAGCATAGATGGACGTGGCTTTTACTGGCAAGCGTACATGGCTAGAAATTTAGGCCTCTTCACTGGCTTTGGAATGTAGCAAAGGGCGATTCTCGATACCGTGAGCTCCTTAGAAACATTCGTGTCCGCAGTCACGAATTGTTATGTTCTTAACTAGTAAAAAGCAGGAAGTACGCACTTACTATGTTAGTAACATATCCAATGCAGGGACAAATTTCGAGGACAATTTTAACTTCCAACAGCCCTATCCAGATCGCGCACTTAAAGCAGGTGCATAATTTCTGGCGTTCATAAAAGCAGCTCTTAGCATAGCTGACAGGATGCGGAGCGCAGCTTGGATATCGCAATTGCTCCGGAGGTTATAAGAAAGAAATCTGCACAAACTGAAATTCTTAAAATACAATATAGTCTACCACACTGCACTACTGAAACAATTGCGCAGAAATAATATTTCTTCTATTCAGCGTTTTCATTTTATATTACTGGATTTAGATGGGGGAGTTGCGTTTAAAATGAGATGCAGATCATTATATATATGTTCTAGTGCTTCTCTGTAGAGGCAACGAATTACAATAAATTCCATTTGCTACCTCAAGTTATTCACAGCAATGTTTATAATGACCTGCATATAAATCTCAAGTAGCGTAGCTTGTCAGGCCAGTTGGTGCATAGTTGAAGGTGAAAACCAGCGAAAAGAGGACGCGTAACAAGGAAGGAGTGCACAAGTGCATGCCTGGCCTCCCCATCGTAGGTGATATGAAATTACCCTATGCAGCTCAAAGTATATGAGGAGATAGGCGTACTCAAACGCGCACACAAAAAAAAAATATGTTAGCTAGAACCTGCAAGACAGACGAAAGAGAGTGAGTAGATGGAGGTGACTAGTAGGCCAGCTAAAGATAACTTCAGCACATATTTACCAATACGTAAAAAATTTAAGTACTGGCACTCTGGATAGCCAAAACAAAGTAGGAAATAATAAATCTGGTTTTTAAATTACCCGTTATCATTCCAAACGAATAACTATTTGCCTCGCATGGGCTATTACAAACAGCATTTGTAAAATTAGTGCTCTTACGCCTAATCGTCTAATGGCAAGCAATGGAAAAGTTGCGATAAAAATCATTCATCCACACTCACGACAGGAGATCAAGGGACAAACGACGCCTTGTATTATATATGACACCAGACTCGAACGTCCATACATCTGCATCCAGCTCAGAGTTGATATTGTGCGGCCTTCGCTTCCTACCTCCGTAGCCAGCCACCGAGGCGAAGATGATCCAGGCAAGGCCCAGAGCCCAGATGGAGCGCGCGAAGCCACCGTACACGGCTGCCCATGCTATGGATGGCTTGGATTCGCCAGTGTTGGCCGGCCACATGGCGTACAAGACGCCCAGCATCATGAATGCGCACGAAGCCCAGCCAAGCCATACGTAGCGCTGCAAGAAATGGACAGTGATGGAGTCAAGTCGCGCGAAAAGCCTCGCACGTAGCCTGCCTATTACCGATGGAACGTCGCTTTTACCATTTCATTGAAACGCACGTTAATGCTGATAAAATAATTTGCCTATTCTTTCATTTCGACGTTGTTTAACCAGGCATTGTATAATGACGCACTTCCTTGCACTTGGGCCCCGGCTTGGTCGCTCAGTGGTTACGGCGCTCGGCTGAGCTGAACCTAAAGACGCGGAATCAAATCACGCCGACAGTTTTTCGATGGAGGCGAAATGTAAGGCGCCTGTGGGCTGTGCAATGTCACAGCGCACGTTAAAGAACCCCAGGTGGTCGAAATTTCCCGAACCTTCCACTACGGCGTCTCTCATAGCCTTACTCGCTTTGGGACATCAAACCCTACAACCCAAACCAAGCCTTTTCGAAAAATGTCATGACTGAAAGCAAGCAGCGATGTCGGAGCATGCAGTTTGTAAATGGCCAAAGTTCTGTAGACATCAGTTTAATAAAATAAGAGTTTTTGTTGCCCGCTAAGTGGCTGATCGAGCTACAACCTTGCCCTTTATCCCAGCTCTTCATCGCTTGAGTTGATAAAATTCGGAATCACTACAGTTTCCTTCGGGATTATACCCCCCTCGACTTGAGATAAGTCGGTAAAGCATTTCGAACAAATATCCTGAAGAGAAAGGCACCGACTTCTTCCAGCTGAGAAGATGTGGCAGAAGAAGCGAAAGGACATTATTTCGAGGAAAGAATTCGGCCCTGGGGAAAGTAGGGGGCCAATTTCAACTACCTGACTTCTGCTACTCCCGGGTAGACACAGTACCAAACAAAAAGTGTTAAATCCTGTTGGAGTCAGAACAGGCCTCTTAATTTTAAAGACTTTTCCCTGTTACGCTAGCTGCAACGCCGGGCCGGCCAAGCCGTTGGGACCGTAACAACCCGGGTGCTGTGTATTTATGTGTTAGCAGATGTGTTAAGCGAAACGTGCACATATGTTGGCCCCGACGCCGCGGCGGAACTGCGCTACTAGAGAGAGAGAGGCACTGCTGTATGGCTGAACGCGTCCTATTAGCGTATACGTTCTCGATAAAGAAAGCCAGGCGTGCCGAGAGAAAGGTAATACTTAGCACGACCGCGCCGACTATGAGCGATTAACTCTGAACAGCGCACGTTAAAGATCCCCAGGTGGTCGAAATTTCCGGAGTCCTCCACTACGGCGTCTCTCATAGCCTCAGTCGCTTTGGGACGTTGAACCCCACAAACCAAATCAAACCAAACATCAAAGTCAATTTAACGGTTGCTTGAGAGTGTCGCAAAGTTTAGTCGAAAGTATTCAGGAAGTCTTGAGGTAATCAGGAATAATGGGTGGCCATTAGCTGAAACCTGTCTTTTTTTTTTTTTTTTTTTCTGTAACCAAAACGTTCAAGCAGTATTTTTTGTTTTTCCGCAAGCCACGCAACATTTTTCTTGGGGGCCAATTTCGGTCCGCGCTCTTGAATAGCATTTGTGTTATCGATCCAACATTATATTGTTTGGTTGTTTTAATGTAGACCTTTTAAACTCATTTATGTGTGCCGTTCTTGCATTTGCTTTGTTTGTATTACTTGTCATGCACTGTTGGCCTGCAGTGATTTTAAATAAATAAACTGCTGTCCTCAGCTGACGTTAACGTATCTGCATGCTTCTTTAGTCATAAGCACGTCACAATTTCTCGACCACAACGACACTTTATACGAAATCGTGTACATATCTGCATAACAGAAACAGCGGAGGTGTCAATAGCTAGAGAAAGCAATACATTCTCAATATGCGGCACGGAATATTTACCACGAAAAAAATCATGAGCAGAAACGTGGAGTGTTGCCTTGAACCGCTAAACAGCAGTTAAGGTGGAGAAAGGGCATGATGAATTCGAATAAAATACTTTATTATTTTAACTCTTGTACGATTGCCTCTCGCTTAACCGATGGGGCTTTTTTCCCTTCGAAGCACGCATCGGTAGTAACTTGTCCTTTCAGGTTCACACATGGAGGCGTTTGCCTGCGCGGCTAATACTGTCCGATGGCGCTACATCATATATTTTCTCTTCTGTGTGCTGCATGCGTGTACCCGAATTTGCAATTTATTATGCGCCAATAAACATAATGTGCCTCCTGCTGTCCCACATACCTTTCTGATGATGCTTGACCCTTGTGTGCGATGAAGTACGTAGCCAGTTGCCATGCCAATAAGAAACGGGCCGATGCGACAGTAGGGTTTCACGTACACGTTGCCCATGAAGTCATTCATTTTGTCCAAAGGGCTGTCCAAAATAAGAGCGGATCTTTGCTATACAGTTCTGCCACAATGATTCTTTAAAATCGAATAAACAAGATCATAATACTGCAATGAACAACGAAAGCAAGAAAACAGTCGCAAGGAATCTCTTATTACTGAGCGCGTGGCCACAGCTGGGGCTTCGTGAGCTCTATTCCCTTCGTGAGCTGGGGCAGCATGCCCCGCGCTGCGGTGCTTACTGCCCCAGCTCAAGAAGAGAAGGCCGCGTGGCACATGTGCCACGATGTGACGTGCTGGGAGGCGTTGCTTCGTTAGCGGGCTTTTCGAAAGCAAGTGTCTCTAGGCACGAAATGGCAAGCACTTCTTGGGCCACCACACCAAGGGTATTTTTCGAAGTTCTACAAGCTGATACTGCTAATGCTAATGGATTGCTAAAAATCTCTAATTGCAACTGTGATATTTCAAAAGCTAATTATCATAAATTAAGTGTTCATCTTGCAAGTTAACATTCATCGCCTATTTTTCAATGTCCGTCAACATTCCTATTCTTCTGCTGAAAAAGTAATGTGCTCTTACTCCAAGAAGTCCAAAAATATTTAGAATTTAGTGACATTGTTTTCTTGAAACCCTCTATTTTACAAAGTTCTCCTCCTAATCAAATTTTGTTCAGTGGGTCCCCATTTCTTTATAGCAAGAATATTTCATATACAATTCGTTACTGCAAAATCCATATGCATATTCCATATACGATTCGGTTGCAAAATTAGACCATTGGCTTAGCTATCAAACAACGTTCTCGCAAAAAAAAAAAAAAAAAGAAGAGGTACGCCTCTTGTTTCTGCAATATATCATTCCACGCACTCGTTCTACAGGAGCCAAGTTGAGTTTTAGTGACATGAACTCATACATACACTATGTCCGACATGTAAGGTGCTGCTGGGTAATCGTAGAGGGCCGTGTAGAAGGCTGTGAAGCTCGTGGTTCCAAGTAGAAGGATCGCGATCAGGAACAGCCCAAACTTCGGCTTCCTGAAAAACGAGAACGCACACGCTGTTAGCGCCGTGACGCTACTTCGCCCCAATCCGGAATACCATTTTGTGGATTATCACATTAAGCAGGCAATGCTTACGTAAGAAAGAAATAGAAATAAAAAAAAAAACACTGTTCGAGCAGAAGGACCAACTGAGACGATTATATACCAGCAGTGGCGTTCCCTGACGCCGAGTTCAGCAACTGCAATCTGTCGCATTTTACCAAGTTGCGAGAGCACCCCGTTCCCGGCGGTTAGGGATTTTCGGAGACTATGTCGACGCCACGAGCTTGCCGTCTCGAAGACTGCAGGGCTTTTAACAAAGCAGAAACACTATTGGAGCAAGAGCTCCACTACGCGATGTTTCGCAAGGTCATCGGGTATGATAATTTGACCTCAGGTGCAGCGCGAGGAGCCGGCGCCACCCGCTTCTCCTTCTTCGCTCGTGCGTCGCACGGAGCCGGCGGCGTTCGCTTCATCTTCTACTTCGCACACCTGCTGCTGCTTCTTCTTCTTCACACACCTGCCAAACCTTATTTCTACCGGTACATATTCTCACAAATATACAATATTGTCTGACACAATTCTACCTAGCCTCCCAGTCCCCAGGGTCTGGCTCACATCCTGGGGCCTCCCCACTCAAAACGCCCTCGACACCTTCGTGTTGTCTAGGCCCAATTGTGGTGTCCTTGAAGCTCGCCAACATTCATGGAGGAGTCGCGCGCTGGAACCAGTGCTTAGGCTGTGTTTCCTTCGACGTTCACATACAGCTATTGAGGAGTTAAAAGACAACAAAACATGTCTGACCATGCTTGACCGTGCTTCTGCTCTGCAAACTAGGTTCAGCCGACTCAAACCTAACTCATTATTTAAGTTACTCAGCCTAGCGTCCTTGCGCACGTTTACGCGCACGATTCTACTCCAGATGTCGACGGCCACTTCAAGCATCAGTGATGAGAGCCATTCTTTTTTTTTTTGTGAAGTTTATTCCCGCCAGGCTGAAGCGCAGGCATATAATGATGCAAGGAGGTCTCACCTGTGCAAAGCGAGAATGATGATTGGCGATATGACGTAGAACTGGAAGTCCACAGCAGAGTACCAAGTGTGGTTAAGACACTGAAAAAAATATGTGACAAAATTAAACCACAAAAAAAAGGATATATCAAGCCGATCATAGCGAAAATAAACGTGAGGAGCGTCATAGATGCTAATCCAGTTTCTAAGCCAACCACCGCAGAACAAACACAAAGAGGCCGAGAAGAACGGGGCAATTTAAGTCTCACACGCGACTGTTTAGTCAAGGCTGGGTGGGCGGCGTATATAGGTCTCGTCTTCGCTCACGGATATAATTATTTCAGAGATATCTCCGGATCTACAGCTGCAGGTGTGGCCACCCACTCATGCGTACTACACACGCAAGACGTTCGGTTTCGAAGAGGAGTGTAAAAATTAGCATTCGGGATCTTCATCCGACCTTCTGGCGTTCGCGCTTCTTCTAAATTGGGACCACTACAGGCGGTAAAAAAATCTGAGAGGACACTTAAAAAATCTGAGAGGACACTTAAGCTCCTCCTTTGAGGGTATAGCGCGACGGTGTTAATGGCGCCCGTTTGCCGGCTTCCCTTTCGGACCTTCATTCGTGTACATAACATTACTACTCCTTTAATCGCTAACCCCTTAATTCATGCCGCTAATGTTTCGCACATGCTCGTTAGCATACACTCATAGGTTAAAACATTATGTGAAAGACTATCCAACATAGATGCGAAGCCCTGCTTAACAACCCGTACGAACGTGTCTGCGTGGCCTGGGAGCAGTGGTCTATCTGGGGATCCAAGGCTCCTGGAAAACTGCATTCCGAACTAATCCTCCCATTTCAAAGGCGCCGACTGATTTAGCAGCGACTAAGAGATGGCAATATCACGTAGTCTCGTGACGTCACGCAACCTGGCGACCAATCAACATCCAGGCATGTTTCCTGCAACCTGCCAGCTGCCGGAGACGTGCCCGTGGTTTTCAACGCAACGGGGCCTTTAATGATATCGCGTTAATATACCTAACGAGCAGTGCACTGCTTTTTTCGCGCAAACATCACTAGCCACAATTTGTGGTATTTCTTCATTTTGTGCGCATGCGCCGATCCTCACCATTGTACAGTTTCACGCTAGCCAGTTATCCTAGTTTGCATATTTCGTGTCACCTACCATGTCTGTCCTGTGGATGAAATTCTGCAGGTACATGGCGTTGACCCACCAGTTGGCCTTGCAGGTCAGATCATAGGTGGCAACAGACTCCTTCCAGCGCGGCCCGTCGCCGCAGTAGGGCAGCAGGACAGCGCAGAAAGCAATCACCGCCATCATCAGTGGCGTCATCCTGCAAGCAACGAAAGCACACGTGCATATGAACCCTTAAGCAGTGCAACGCCGCCGTGCTTTGCCTCAGCTGTGCGGGCTATAGGGGCACTTTGCAAGTGAGCTTAAAAGAAATGTTCCACACGTCGATCTAGCATCAAAACTGGCGGAAGTTTCATCTTGGTGCAAAAATCTGGTTTAAATAGAAATGTGCTTCTCGGACTGAAAACGTACTGCCGACGAAGACCAATGACCAGAAGCCAAAGTTGTTCTGTAAACTTTGCCAAAAAGGAAAAGAACGCCCGTTTGTTTTCCTTCGAGAGATCGCAAGACCGTGTAAATGCCATCATCATCATCATCATCATCAGCCGAACTGTATATTCACTGTAGGGCAAAGACCTCTCCCATATTTCTCTAATTAGCCTGGTCCTGTGCTAGCTGCATCCACTTGATCCCTGCGAACTTCTTAACCTCATCCGCCCACCTAACTTTCTGCCGTCCCCTGCCAGTAGAAATGCAATTCAGCCTTAAGAAAAGTTGCGCCGAAATGTACATACGCTGTGTGTCCTCAATATGGAGTTTGCAGAAGAAAGAAAGGCTGGACTAAACACTCCTCCCTACTCCCAACTAAACAAGGACGGTGTACGAAATCCGGGGGTCAGCACTTCGAAGGAGTTCGAAGATGACATCTAGAACAATTTTGGTTGTCTGGTGCTCCCCGTGCAGTGACAAGCCCCTCTCGAATCAGGAATGCGCCCTATGAAGATACCCCTCTGTGCTTTAGAGATGCCTTAGAAGAGCTCACGATGAAGGAAAGGCTGTAAGTGGATATTCTCTCTCCTACAGAATGACTGCCTATTTGTGCCCGCGCATTACAAAGTCCGTGGACGCGGCTTTCCCGCTTATATCAGCGCTGGCGCTTTTCTTCTTTTCTTTCATTTTCCTGCTGCTCGTCGCTCCTTAAGGTTTGTATATTGGGGTCCCTTGCTCTTGAAAGCATTAGTTCTTCCTTTCTCCTTTGATTCGTACTGCTTCAAAAAAGCGCCTGCCTTATTTGTAGGGTTTCATTCTTCGCGGCATTTCGTTCAAACTGTCATATCCATTTCTCGAAACACCTCATGTAATGATGCAGCTACAGGCATGGAAGGAAGGCAAAAAAAGCGAAGCAATGAGCAAGATTAGAAAACAGAACAAGTCATTCTTAGAGTCCTCTTACACCAACCGCATGCGGTCAAGCACAGTACGTAGAAGTCATCAGAGAATTACGAACACCAATTACTACAAAACAAGGCAGACGGACTTGATCCGGTCGCTGCCACAGGCTAAGTGACAGTAATCATTCTGTCGTCCACAGTCGGCGACTTCACTGAAAAGCACATTATAGCTGAAATCAGTATAATGCAGTGCCTTGTTCGTGTGAGACAAGTAATATTTTAACAGTCTATTTGAAGCGAAATTTACAGTTGTCCAAAATTACTAGATCACGTATATCATTCTAAAAAGCCTAACGTATATTTACTCGCATGTAGGTCAAGCTGCTTTGTTTCAAAATCACTCTTTAAACTCAAGAATCGGTCACGTTTGGCACCCGTCCTCGACTCAGCGCCTTCACCCGCTGTCATCTTTCTTGCGCCGTTGTCATTTTCCAAAAACACCAATACGCGAATCGCAGCTGAAGTGAAAAAAAAAAAAATTGAGGGACGCTCAAGCTTCTAGTTGAGTGAACGCGATAGCGCCTTTAAAACCATCTCTTTACTCAGCAAAGTTTTCATAGTTTTTGTCTAAGCAGGTTTTTGGGGAAAGGAAGACGCAACATGCCTCTTACTTTTGGGTGGACGGCTATATTTAATTTGATTTTAGGAAAGTAAAGCGCAGTCTCACATTTTACGTTGGACACCTGGACTCCATCGTATGACAGTGGACACTGCCTCAACTACAGGCCTCCATTTTTCCTACCACACTCCGAACACTTCAGCTACTCCCGACAGAACTCGAGCCGAAACTGGGGTACGGCGACGGCTTTTCGACCGAATGAGATGTATACGCTCTCTCGTAATATAGCTGTGATAGCACACTTTTGCGTGCAGCAGCAGCGGCTAGCGTTCCATACAGCTGCGGATGATTGCAGCCAATAACATGAATTCGGGGAAACTGCGGGCGTTGAAGCGTCGCAGAAATTTAAGAAAATGGAATGAAGACGTTTAATTTCCGCGCATTCTGTGAGGCGTTTTGTTTTTTAGACAGAGTAAAAATTCTGATAGCACTGCGGTATCTACAGTGGGGAAATGAGAAAGTATGAGCGTTGCTGGTGCACACGGTGCATCACGTTTGCTCTCATTATCAACTAAATGCATCGTCATTATAATTTCTAATGTCATCATTGTCATCGCTGTCACTGTAGACACTATAGACATCATTGTCACTGTAGACAAGAATAATTATGACGTGTGTTTCGCGATCCCAGGCGTGGTGGAGTTTTTTATTTTTATTTCCTGTTAACAATGATATTTACAGTGGGGCAAAGTATAATGCCACAAAGCGCTCTAGCAAAAGTAAGGGGCTCACAAAGTTTCAAAAACGCTTCAAGTTGGCCAGTTCAGTCAAAACTGGCATCCATTCAGGTTTCTCACTTTGGGTATTATTCTGTAGCCCTCTACGGCTCCTCCTTCTCTCTTTCCACTTCCCCTCCCACCTTCCTCCCTCCCCCTACGGCGCGGTTCAAGTGTGCATAGGAACAAGTGTGACAGATACTGCGCCTTTCCCTTTCCTGTGAACCAATTATTATCGCGAAGGACGACGGCCCAGGTTGCCAGTATACACCAGAGTTGCCCTGAAGACGAGGATACATGTGGAGTGACCGTCATGGAAAGTGTGTTAATTGTCCTCATTACCGTTATGTGTCGCCCAGATTGTCATTAAGTGCAGTTCAGAACTCTATACATTCATTAAGGTCATCCCTTAGGCGATTTTCATGGTTTCAGCACAGTTTACGTCGATGCAGTTAGCAACAGGACGAAGGCAGATGGAAGGGGATGCTGCTGGCTCATCGACTACGTTTCAGATCTATTCCGCTTCGTTATGGCTGAAGAATTTCAGGTATCGACTCCCAGACCTAGAACATAAATCGATACATCTCCGCAGCTTCCAAACTGGCTCTGAAGTGATGCGCCACGTTTCATACTTCAGTGACGCATACGCCTTTACTTCAGGATGAACAACAATAAACAAAAAGGCCAAAGGTCAAACTGAAATGCAAGAACTAACAAAGTTCAATCAACACAACGACCTTTAGAGCTTGTTTCAACTGATCCTGCTCAGCAGGTGAAGTTGGTCGAAAACTTCGCATTTATTATGTCAGTGATGCATATTTCAAGGCATCATTCAGCCAAAGTAGTGCAAAATGGTCTAATCTTCACGCGCAGGGCACCGGGCCTCAACAAGTTGAACATCCTCAAGCATAAGGTGGCCACAGTGGCTTTTTGCATCAGTAGCTTTCAGGTGGAACGAGTGCCTGGTGTATTTTCCTCGGTTACCGAACTATGGAGTGAAGGAGGGGGGTAGGCCTGAACCACGTATCACCACGTATTGACCACTATGTAACTACGGTAGCTTCTGCGTGTGCTGCTGAAATATAACGAGAGAGAGAGAGAACAAGACGGTAAGTGGTCAAGCATAGTGTTGACGTCTTGCGATTCCTTGCAACCACTAAGGCACCTCGATAGAACCGGGCTGTGCTCACCTATACACGCAGTGCTAACTTTTCATAATAGAACTGTTGGGTGAGTTTCTGCATGTTCTCTACTTAAAGGACGCTCACACAACCATATCATGCATTTATAAGCAAGCTCATAGTTCATGGTTATGTAGTGAAGAGTGGTGTTACTTTATTTTTTTATGCATGTGATAATGTATCAAGTACGCCTGTGTGCACTTTTTAATAAGGTCATCCTTTTTGTAAACCAACTTAGTGACATAAAGGGCAGTAGCAGAACAATGCCCCAGAGGCAACAAATAAATATACATCGGTGGCTTCAAGGTGAGTAATTTTCCAGTTGGGCAATATTGCCCTAGATAAAGCCGTTCTCTGTAACACTTTTAGCGTGGAAGAAGTCTGAAGCTGTCCGGAAATGTCGTCTGATAAATTCACACAAAGTAAAACCAGGAAGTCAGACTTGAAGACAGATCAACACAAAGCAAGGCAGTTTCATCACAAAACCAGAGTGTTTTGCTCACGCCCATGTACTCTGCAAGATGTGATTGTATATTTTAATGGGTGCCCCATGAACTTTACGTGGCCCAATGCTATTTGTTTCCTCTTGTACCTCCTATATCACATCATCGGAGAACTTACCTCCAGTACCTGTGGATGTAGAACTGCACCCAGCGACTTCTAGTCCACGATGACGCTATCTGCTTCAGTGTCACGTACACGACCAGGAGGCCGCTGCAAGTTGCGCAAGAACATCACACTGGCGTAAATCAACCAATACTGGATCACAAATCTGAAATAAGCACCTGTCGTTCTAAATGAACTATGCCGATGTTTTTCTTCACATATGAGTAAATCTTCACAAGAAAAATAAAATTTGGTATCGTAAACATTAAAGTTATTTATGAAAAAATATGGTCATTCTTCGATTTTTTTTTTGCTTTCATCAGCTTCGAAGGTGCACCATTTCAATAACTGCCAATAGAAACGCCAAGAGACAACATACCCACAAATTTGAGACGAATTCAGGTAAAGAGTATTTTTTTATCACAGAATATAAAACTGCACCATTGCAGTCAAACTATCTGCGGATCTTCCCTCAGAAAGGTTGTAGCTTCGATCTATTAATTTTCAAAAACGCACCCCATTGTTTTTGTATAGCAGTCTTAGCTACTTGTTGCGAAAGCAGGACTAACTCCAAGTGAAGCTTTTTGTTATGGATCGGAAGCTGTGCCTATTTCTATCACCTATTCATAAAGGTGTCGAATAATACCCTACAGCTGCCTCACAATTATTTCCAAAAACGCAGCCTGTCCATTTTCTATGGCAGACTTAACTAATCCTAGTGAGCTCACGAAAAGGTTTTTTTTTTTAATCTTTGCTGTTCCTCCGACAATTCTCATCAATATATGTAAACGGCACCTTGCAGTTGCTCCACAATTGAAAGCCATCCTATAAAGCTGGACATGTATACGAACACCAAGCAATTGACTCATTTTACACTATGCATAACTACAGCGTATTTACCGACGGTGGTACCTCACGTCGAGCTTTCCTAACATGAGGTGTTCATTCGAAAATTTCGGTTTTCTTTTTAGCTGAAAGTATGCAACTATTGGGCTAAAGCTGTAAAGTCTCGACTATCCAGATGGACCTAATGAAACATTTGCTGCGCATACAGAATGTCGTTGTAGTAAAAAAAAAAACGGTTGGGCAACAGCGCTTTGGAAACTGTTTAATATGAAGGCCATGTAAAAAAGAATAAGACGGTATTGAATTCGAAGTTTAGAAAGGAGTGAGCCAGCTCTCTCTTGCCAAAATACTGACTAAGCCTTCACAACATTCAGGCGCAGTTGCATAGAACTATCGTAACTTTTACTCACCATCACTCAGAAAGAAATGAGGCTAAACTAGAACCTCGGGGCCAATAGTTTAAAATAACTGACTTGAGTTACAACTTTAGGCTAGTGTCGTGTGGCTGCAACACATGCCCCGTTAAGCACTCCCAAAAAATCTTTTTCAAGCTAGCTGAACGTATAGTTATAGTCTGAATGATTTCCTCTATGCCAGATATGTTTTGCTACCTTGTACTTACCTGATAAAGAAGAAGGTGTCCACAGTCACAGTGCCATTGGCAATCCCTTGGGTTATGATATCTTTGTGAATGACGAGCATATCATCCATATTTCCTGAAAAGTAACCGTGAAGACTGATAAGAACGCTCATGAAGGCTATCAATATGAAAGACATAAAACTTGCTATTTTCTCGTACCTTGTTGTATGGACACGTGCACTAACCAAAGGAGCAGCCTAATCAGCAAGATTTCCATGCTACGAAAATATCTGGGCCCGCATCCCAAAATATGTTGCCCGCTCCATTGCTTGTTACTCAAAGAAGAGAATTGAAATTACTGATCTGAAATTCGGTTTCCTGTAGAGTTTCTTGGAAACCAGACGCTTTACATTACGATAATAATCCTATTTCATGATTTTACAAGCTCTGCACTCGGGGTCAATGAGCCAAGCCAGTAAAAACCCCTGCAAATATCGCTCACCAACTACACGCCAGTTATTTGTTCATATCGCCAAAATTGTGAAGCTTGCACACTGTAACGGGTGAAGTGGCATGCTAGGGTAAGCTTTAAAAACACAACCGCTATTCTACTAAGCGCCCTTCATTCACTGCGCTTCTACTGCTAGCAAAAGTCGGCGAAATTTGACAGCTGCTATCGCAGAGATGTAGGAAGAATTGACTCATATAACTGCGACAACAGCGAATGAGCTTGAAATTGAGATCGACTTGAACATGAGATCGACTTACGAAAGGTGATCCACTGCTTGGAGAAAGAAAATGTGTGTCCCAAGATGATCCAGGCCATGCTGAAGAAACGGAGACCATGGATAACCTGGATGAATTCCTTTGACCCACTTGTGTTGAATATCTTGGCTCCATTGGTGAGCGCGGAGAAAGCTAAGACTGAGCGGCTAAATGTGCTCCCTGTAAAAAAAACAATAATAAGATCATACGCAGCAGTGAAAGGCAATTATCATGGATGGCTAATTTATGCGTTTCTTTGTTCTCCCTATTAGTTCAATAACTAAAACATGAGCTATATACTGCGGAGGCTAGAGCTCGTTATGCATAACTTTTTTACCGACTAAATTCTTTTAAACTGGACACTATATAAACTCTATTCCAATAATAAGGGGACTACCAACTACTTAATATATGCATTTTTTTTTTACTGTAAAAGTAAACGTGCATATTTTTTTATTTTCTGTTAGCGCCTGCAAATCCCTTCCTCGACTAGAAACAAAGGCACTGCTTATTTATATTTCGACCGCAAGAATACACTGAGCTTTACGTAAAAGTCTCGACACTTCGTTTAGTGCTTAAATGGTAGCAAACGCTTTTAAATATACATGCGAAGTATACAAAGTTTACAGAAAGGAATTAAATGAATTTATTAGTGTTTTGCTAACAGAGGCAAACGCGTTACCTTAAATAATTGCCATTCGCGCGGTCACCCAATGTACTCTGGTTGGTGCACGTTAATTTCATGTTGAGGAAGGTGACGAACGAAAACTGTCATGCACAAGAGCTCACCACTAGCAAATTTCGTACCGCCATCGCCTGAAGATCCCCCGTTGACGAGTCCTTCGTTGGAAGCCATGGTGGTGTCCACGCTTCGAGACGACGAAGGCTTCTTGTGCGACGAGCGATAGGAGCGCGCTACGTCGTATGCCGTTCCCAATGCT
This sequence comes from Amblyomma maculatum, assembly GCA_023969395.1. Classification (NCBI taxonomy): domain Eukaryota; kingdom Metazoa; phylum Arthropoda; class Arachnida; order Ixodida; family Ixodidae; genus Amblyomma; species Amblyomma maculatum. The sequence goes on from JAJIZL010024256.1 coordinate 196,233, forward strand.
ACCATGGCAACGAACAAGAATAGGACACACCTGAAAGGAAATGAGACCGCTTTAAAATATCTCGGCCAATGTCTTCCAGATATGTTCCTTAAAACCAGAATGAAACTTGCGAATTCCAGGAAATTAAGTTCAACACACGAAATTTTACTCAGAAAAATAATGCGCGATGCACTGTGCAACTGAACTTCTCTAGGCTGAAATACAACGTGGAAAGCGAACGAAAGGAGTGGAACTTGGAAGGCTAGATTTTTATGCGGTATAAATATTTGCAGTAGCAGCAAACAAAAAAAAAAGCAAATGTGCGACTTTCGGGGGACACTTCAGCAGACAGGCAATTATGTGTCATCTTTATCGTGAATTATGAGCTGTTTCTCCTCGACGCTTCAACGCTGATCAATCACCTTCGATTATCTCGCAGAATACTCAAAGTAACGATGCCGGGAGACAACATGAGGCACGAAACATTTGTGCAGAACTGATTCTTACAAATTCAGCAGCCGCTACACGGTAAATTCAATGTGCCGGTAATTTACTCACGTAACAGCAATCGCAGGCACGTTGGAAATGTAATGTTTCTGGCTAGGCGAACAGGCAGTGGAGGTCGCGTTGACACCGCTGTCGAACGCGTGGACAACTGCAAAAAAAAAAATATATATATGCATGAATACATTTGCATTTTGTCTGCAAAATGCACGAATCATATACCTGTCACAAAAAAGGCAGCGCTTCAGATGCGGGCCCGTGAGTCCCTTCTCCAGATTTACGTCTAAGATCAACTACGATATTTCGGCGGCCATGGCTATTGGCTGCTCAAAATGAGCTCGCCAGATCTCAGCCATCTGCAACGTACGACAGTATTTTGATGGACATGAAACCCAGAAATGACCGCGTGCGCTTAATTGACAGCAAATGATATAAATAAATAAATAAATAAATAAATAAATAAATAAATAAATAAATAAATAAAACAATTTTCTACTACAACGTGCCTCGTAGCCCACACTATTGTTTTAGCAAATAAAGCAATCAACCATAAGCAACGTTTAAAAATTTGTCTCAGCAAGTCATCTGTGGGAGCAAACTATTCCCTTCTCTATGCTCGATTCAGGACGTTTTCAGCAGCAGTAACAAGGTCGCTACTGTTCAGTTCACTCTACTTCGAGGCATAACGACATTCTGGCAAGCGTAAATACTTACCAATGAAATCGCGTCCTACCCTTCTGGTGGCCCCAAATATTATGGAATTCACCACGAAAAGCACTATTGTACTAGTTATCTATTATTTCCCCAAATGTTAGGTAACATGCCCACTCAATTTACGAAAAGCACTCCCTGATACTGAATAGCAGGGTGGAATTATATTGATCATCATCAGCAGTAGCTTTATGCACCCACTACAGAGCAAAGGCGACTCCCCATATAGCTCCAATAGAACCTACCCTGTGCCAGATGCTGCCACCTTACTCGAGCCCATCCATTTCTTTACCTCATCCGACCACCTGGCTTTCCGTCGCCCAGTGCTGCACTTGCCTCATATTCGAATTTACTCAGTTACCCTCAAGGTCCATCGGTATCCTCCATTCTTCTTCTTCTTCGTCTCACCTCTGTGCATATTACATGCCCTACTCATGCCCATTTCTTCTTCTTCATTTCGGCTAGAATATCATTAACTCACTCGAGTTTGTTCCCTGACCCTATCTGATCTCTACTTGCCCTTTAACGTTACAGCCGCCATGTTCGTTTCCATAGCTCTCTGCATCATACTCAGCTTAAGTAAAGCATTTTCGCTATCATCCAGGTCTCAGCCCCATTGGTGAGTGCGGGTAAGATATAACTGTTATATAATTTCCTCTTGAGAGATACCGGTAACCTACCGCAGCAATCAGCAAACTGCCAAACAGATTGATCGGTTCAGCGTTTAGAACACGAGAGAAGGAGAAATGGCAGCGCTGTAGTCTGTGGCCTTCTTCAATGTTACATTTCTGAAGCACTCATTTCCTCCTTTTCTTGGCTTCCCAATCCGCCAGTGTCACGACCTCTTTGGCATCACTTCAAAGCATGCTGCGTGGAGAGAAAATGCTGGGGACTCAGGATACACGGGGCGTCAGTGCAAGAAATTAAGGCCGTTAATTTTCACTCGTACGTGGGGCGCCCGTGCCGTCAAAGTAGTCATGGTTAACATTTCACGAGCAAACCGCGCTTATTTCAATGTTTTGGAACCTTAAAGTCGTGGACAATAACGTTGTCAATACGGAGCGCACTATCCCAATTATGGATGTTCCAATGATCTGCCACTGGGTGTACGTCATTGTTGTTTTATTTTAAGTATAGTAGACGGAAATGAACATGGAAAAGTCCTAACGGGGAGACTAAAAACGAAATCGACTTCATAATGTGTTCAACCCCCGCCATTATTCAAGATGTAGAGGTAATCGGGAAAGTGCGATGCAGTGACCACAGGATGGTGAGGTCCCGAATTAGCCTAAATCTGAAGAAGGAACGCAACAGATTAGTAAGACAGAAACCCATCAACGAATTAGCGGTGAGGGGGAGGGCAGAAGAGTTCAGGATCTCGCTACAGAATAGGTATTCAGCTCTAACTGAGGATGGCGACATTACCCTAGAGGCAAGGAACAATAATTTCAGAGATATCATTACTAAGTGCGCGGTAGAAGTAGGCGGTAGGATAGTTAGAGAGGATACCGGTAAGCTGTCTAAGTAGACGAAAGATTTGATTAAGAAACGCCAGAGTATGAAAGCTTCCAATCCAACAGACCAGATCGAATTGGCCGAGATATCAAAGCTAATCAATAAGCGCAAGGTGGCCGATATAAGGAAGTATAACATGGAGAAAATTGAGCAAGCTGCAAAGAACGGGGGAAGCCTTAAAGCGGTAAAGAAGCAATTGGGCATAGGCAAAAACCAGATGTATGCGATAAGGGACAAGGCGGGCAACGTCATCACTAATATGGAAAAGATAGTCAAAGTAGCCGAGGAGTTCTTTACAGATCTCTACAGTAGCCAAAATAGTCAGGACCGTAATGAGATTGGCGGTAGGGAAAAACAGTCAGACGTTCCACCAGTGACGAAGGACGAGGTCAAGAAAGCACTAGAAACTATGAAAAGGGGGAAATCAGCTGTAGAGGATCAGATAACTACAGATTTGCTGAAGGACGAGGGGGATATCGTGCTAGAAAAACTGACCACCCTGTATACGCAGTGCCTGGTGTCATCGACGGTACCGGAACCATGGAAGAATGCAAACATTATCCTCATTCACAAGAAAGGGGACTCTAAGGACCTTAAAAATTACAGACCAATCAGCTTACTGTCTGTTACGCATAAGGTATTTACTAAGGTAATCGCTAATAGAATCAGGACAACCTTAGACTGCAATCAAGCAAAGGATCAAGCACGGTTTCGGAAGCGGTACTCTACTATCGATCATATCCATACCATCAATCAGGTGATAGAAAAATGCTCGGAATATAACCAGCCCTTATACATAGCATTCATTGATTACGAAAAAAGCATTTGGCTCAGTTGAAACCTCGGCGGTGATGCAGGCATTGCGAAATCAGGGGGTAGACGAGCCGTACCTGAAAGTGCTGGAAGATATATATAGTGGCTGCACAGCAACCATAGTTCTGCATAAAGAAAGTAACAAAATTCCCATAAAGAAAGGTGTTAGGCAAGGAGACACAATCTCCCCAGTACTATTCACAGCTTGTTTAGAGGAAGTATTCAGAGACTTGGAATGAGAGCAGTTAGGGATAAGGGTAGATGGAGAATACCTCAGTAATCTGCGATTTGCTGATGACATTGCCTTGCTAAGCAACTCGACAGGAAAAGTAGAAAGGTAGGCTTGAAAATCAATATGCAGAAGACTAAGGTAATGTTCAACAGCCTCGGGAAGGAACAGCAATTTACATTAGGAAGCGAAATACTGGAAGTAGTAGGCGAATATGTCTACTTAGGACAGGTAGTGAACGCAGATCCGGACCATGAAAAGGAAATAACAAGAAGAATAACATTGGGGTGGAGCGCATTTGGCAAGCACTCGCAGATTATGACTAGCAGCTTACCGGTATCGCTCAAGAGGAAAGTATACAACAGTTGCCTCTTGCCTGTACTCACCTATGGGGCTGAAACGTGGAGGCTAACCAAGAGAGTTCTACTTAAGTTGAGGACAACCCAGAGGGCTATGGAACGAAAAATGGTAGGGTAACATTAAGAGATAGAAAACGTGCAGAGTGCGTCAGAGAAATAACTCAAGTTACCGACATTCTAGTAGAAGTTAAGAAGAAGAAATGGACATGGGCAGGACATGTAGGGCGAAGAGAGGATAACCGATGGTCGCTGAGGGTAACAAACTGGATTCCAAGGGAAGGAAAGCGTAGCAGGGGGCGGCAGAAAGTTAGGTGGGCGGATGAGATTAAAAAGTTCGCAGGGGTCAAGTGGATGCAGCTAGCACAGAACCGGGTTAAGTGGAGAAATATGGGAGAGGCCTTCGCCCTGCAGTGGTTATAATCAGGCTGATGATGATGATGATGATGACGATGATGATGATGATTGTAGACGTGCACGGAAGCCGCGCTCTGTAGAAAACGGCACCGCCGCCTTACGTCGTAAATGAAAACTCGGGCTCTCGTGGCCACCAGGACACGTTTTCTCATCCATGACAGCCACATAGACCGGGAAGTGAATGCTGCAGGTAGTGAGTCAGATATAGCTCTATGATGAAGTTTCGTGGATCATACTTGTGATATGGGTGCGGTATATATAGTTACATCTTCGCGTAGGGCACCGACGCGAAGACTGGAGGTTGACTTTGTTTTGTTTTGCTTTTTGATAATGTACCCTTTTTCTTTATTTTTTAACGAGTCGATTTCAAGAAAAGAACATTCATCAAAAACCTAGTTATGTGTATTGCTCGTATTACAACATACGCTCTCTCTCAGAACAAATTGAAGCTCTTGAACAGGTTCTTCTGAAGGGCACCGGTGTCCTACTCGCGATTAGCTCAATCAGTGGTTCTCCGCGCCTAGCTAAAGGTTTGCCGAGCTTGAGAAGCGCCCAGTTTCAAACTTTGAGATGTTATAGTCTTCCAGTTATTGAAAAGTACTAAGAGGAGCACGAATTTTTTCGACGTAGCTCAACCGGCAGATGATGCCAGAATGTGGTAATTCCTGACTGAAAAGCAACCGAAACAGAGTGCTCCCCCGAGTCTCTGTCTAAAGTTGCTTGAGAGCATGCGACCAAACCATTCAATCACTAAATCAGCTTCCACAGTCACACCACACCTACAGGTCGACGACTATCAACAATCGGAATCGCTGTGCGCTATAATCTCCGAGACTTACATTCGCCAGCCACCTCGGTGATTTCCGCTTCGCTGCAAGTAGACGGCACACAGAGCCCGAAGCGCAAGCTCTTGCCGTGAAGTTCCTTCCAGAGGTACTCCGGAAATCCCTGCGGGAGAATAGAAGAGTCGTATGTATTTCCTACGGGTCGAAAATAAACTCCGAAAAGAAGATGGTGTGCACGGGCTGCTATATACCGGGTGTTTGAGCGAACACTTTCAAAAATTTCTAAAAATAACAATTTCGCAATAGAAAAAAATATTTGCAAGAATAAACTAAACACGTTACCATGCAATGTGATTAATACTGCATTAACTGCTTAGCGGACCGACCGCCTAACCGCCTATGGTAATCACTGGGTTTGGGCGAATCCAATTCGTCATGCCTTTTATGGCAATCAACGTCCTGTCTATAAGCGAGTACGGGCTCGTACAGTAACCCCCCCCCCGCCCCCCCCCCTAAAAAAAAATGCATCGAAAAGGTTTTTATGGCGTTTTTGTGATTTATCCAAAGCACTGTAGCATTTCTCGAAATAAAGATATCTCAATGTTTTCACCTTTTTAGAAAAAGATGTGGTTTGTTATGGGGCTACGCCATTACTATTGAATCCTGTCCTCCGGATTTCATTTTAAGCCAGCAAGGCTTGTTCAAGAGTCAAGTGGCACGTTTTCATCTGTAGGTCTAAGTTAAATTCACGCTCACGATCCAAACGGTTATCAGCACTCTGATAAACATATGCGCTGAATAGTATACGAAAAGCATCGTAAAGGATAGTTATACTCGTGGGCGCTTATTGGCAGACCTGTATCCAGGGCCAAGCAGCACCAGAAACGTACTCCCAATCACCTCAAGAAACAGAAGGAACGTACGGTTATTTTGGTTTATGAGAGCGAAATGAATATAAGAGACACTAAAAAATATATAAGAAGCAGGCGTACGGTGCAGGCAAGGAGAATCAAATGAACTATTGTGAAGATGACATAATAATCCTGCACTTGCGTCAACTGTTCACTTCAATGAGGTGGGTGGTAATAATCATTCTAAAGCATACAATACGATCGGAGACAACATGAAACACAGTGTTGTTCGTTTCGTGTTTGTTCTTTTGTATGTCTCGATCTGACCGCGCTCCACGATGGTCCTGCCAAACTAGCCGCCAAAATATCTTACTGAGACAGTATTGCAATACATTTTCTGTAAAAACTTGAGTTTCTGCCAGTTGAATCAGTGAAGCTTGTGCAAGGAGAGTTAAGGCTAAAGTGGAGAGCACTGCTTGTACACTCGAGTGAAGCATTCTCTCCTGTCACTCTTACGCCCACTAGACTCGATAAAAGCGTGCACAGCGGTGATGCAACGTCCACATTTATCGCGTATAGCGTGAGGCGCTGACGTGGGTAGATATGAGTGCGTCCCGCGTGTATGGCCTCTCCTTATTCTTACTGAAGACCACTTCAGCAAACCGACAGTTAAACCGTCCAAATCGGGGCACACACATGAGGCCGAATAGCGTGCAATTTATTTTCTTTGATCCGATACAAACGCCTTCGATAGCTGAGTTATTTCGTGTTCAGTGCGGTGTCTTTGTGGTCTTGGTAAGGGATACGGGTAGCCTCGCATCTTTCGACACAAACGGTGCCACCTTGTCAGCTTGTTTCGCTTGTCAGTGCCTGTTCGTGGGTAGGGCAGCGTTGCCGTCCCTCGGTTTATTTTGTACTTTCTTCAAGATAAGAGAAGATAAAAATAATGCATGCGCTGAGCACCACAAAATTATCTGTAATAGGCAGTGATAATCGGAAGCCGGATTAAAGTAGCTCTACGATAAGATATACATAAAAAAGAGAACGGCTTATCATGCTAGAATTTCTATTTGTCTGCTTGTCTATAATTCCTATTGGGCAATGCTATTCGTGCCCAATCTGTTCCGTGACAAGAATGTTAGCTTTGTTCTAGAAGTAGAATAATTATAACCTACTTCAAAGCGGAAAGGATCCCTCCGGCTGAGAAGACTGTCTTAGGGAACAAGTATACGTTCAAGTGGTTGTTCGGGTAAGACTATAATGACTGCATACTTAATTTCTCCTGTTCCTTGTCGCCGAATATCGGCTATACATAGAGCCAAATGCCAAGCGCCGCTAAACGTAAGTGGGTAAAGTCTGCGGCGGGGCAACGCAGCAAATATCGTTAGCGTACATATGTGCGTGTGGGGAAGCCTTCTAAGTGAGCTACACCTTATGCTTGGAGCTACTGGGAGAAGCCAAATTGTTAGCGAGGAAAAAGTGGCCTAAAATATAGTTCATTTATCTGTCCTCTCTGGCAAGACCAACCGACTGTCAAAGCACGAACAAAAGCAGGTACGTTACAACTAGCCAGACATATTACCGATTGCTTGATCGTTCTTGTTGCTTCTAATTTTGTACTGTGACTAGCGCCATGAACCCTTCACGCAATATTTGAAAGTTGTGGCGTTGAAGTCCACTTTATATAAGTACATAAATTAAAAAAAATAACAGCGCGTCTTCTTCGGACCGCCTGCATGTATCAAGACGAAAGTTGAATCGCGCGATGTGCCGCCGCGATGCCCGCTCCCCACGGTTTCTCTTGTGGCGCGTGCAACCACGCGATCTGTAGCGCTACGCTATGTGCATTATTTCTGTTTCTCAGACGGCGCCCTGTCTACGCATCGTCCTCATCTGACGGCTCCCACTGCGCTGCATCACGTGGTCTGTTCAGACGATTAAGGTATACAAATGGTGGTTTGTATACGTCAGTTCAAACCACTATCACAAACTAGCCTCCAATTTTACTAGCCGATGCACGTTAAATAGGAAGCGCAATGGTATGGCACCACCCGGCACACTGCATTAGGAACGGTTCCCTCACAATTTTGAATACGAAAGAGGGAGAATCTTGCGCCACATGGAGGTCCGTTAGTGATAGCGCCCACCTGCGCCGCCATCTTTACGGGTACCGGCTCACGGGTTTTAAGACGAACCTAGAATGTGAGCAAGAGATTCGGCCATGCCAACAGATGCGTTGTCATTCGGGGCATTCAGCGTATGCAGGAAAATGCGTCGAAAGCGCTTGTACGCAGGTGGTCTTTTCTGCTGTGTACCATTTCTGCAAAAAGTATAACCAGACAACAGGGCTTTCTTCTCAGCCGTACAATGGATTAAGCCGTTACGGCACCCCTAGAAACTACTATTTAAGGTAAGAATAGCCCTTGTCCTCTCCTTTCGAGACCAGCAGATGAACGGGTGCCATAAGTACCGCGCCAAAGGCCTAAGAGACAAACCATTCTCAATTGGCATACTTTTGGCGAAGATCGTGCGCGTCTGTTTGTGCTTAATTCCGCTAAAATATCACCACGGCAGTCAACTCCAATCGTTGGTGGCAAGAAAGTAGTTGGTTTGGTTGGTTGGTTTGTGGGGTTTAACGTCCCAAAGCAACTCAGGCTATGAGAGACGCCGTAGTTAAGGACTCCGGAAATTTCGACCACCTGGGGTTCTTTAACGTGCACTGGCAACGCACAGCACACGGGGGTAAGAAAGTA
>JAJIZL010024256.1:220079-231792 GCA_023969395.1 Amblyomma maculatum
GGGGGGGGGGGGGCACGTTAGGCTCTCTTAGAGCCGCTTTTGAAGCGCAGTGCCCTTATTAGTCGAAATTCCTGTTGTGCTGATAAAAGAAGGCAATGTGACTCCTCGAGTACGTGGTGTCGAAATTTTATTCGCAAAATGTAAAAATAAATGCAGAAAAGAGCACGCGAGCACTTCTGTGAAACTACTCTTACCTCCGTGTACATACTGCTTGGCATTGGAGCCAGACTGAAGGAATGTAACAAAGAGTTGCGATAACCAAGGCATCGGTGCATGCAGAGAATGAAGAAAAAAGAAGAGCCGAGCAACATGACGCGTTGGAACTGTACAAATGCCACTCTGAAAGGAACTGCACCGTGGCCAGAGCAAAAAAGCAGAGTTAGTATTCGGCAGAATGTCTCTTGCTCCCTTTCGCGGATGTTCATATGCCAGTTCGTAAATTAAGCTGCGCAATCAGTGCGAACATAAGGTGTAGACACATCGCAATAGGTAGTTACATTATATAGTTGCGTTGCGAGCAACAGTACGCCCTCGTGTAGCAAAGTTTCAACGTCTACCCACGTGCTCACCGATTCGAGGTTATAGACTCCACTCCATCCACGGCGGCCTCAGCCAGGCGGAATGAGACCTTGACGGAAAGGCGGAGATAACATAACAGCACGCTGTTGACTGCTGGCCTTGATTGCGCTTCTCGCACGCGAAACTTACGCTCTATAACTGATAATTTCGGCACGCTATTAACACAGTTATAAAGTTTCATTCCATATCCGCAAACCCAACCATGTACCTCCCCCCCCCCCTACGCACACACATATTCGTTTGCCCCCTCCGCCCATATACATACACGCACAAATGAATTTCTTCTATCATAAAAAAAAATGTTTCATCATCCTCATTCACCAAATTTTTTTACGTGTAGGTTATTGAAAAGAGAATGCATTATTCAATTTCCCGAAACTACGCTCAGGAGTGAAAGAAGCCGCGATATTTTTTTCTAACTACTGCAAAAGGCGGACATAAATGAGATCTTGGCTGACGAAGGCTTCACCTCCAAATTCAGAATTGTAGGGTTGACAGAAATTAGGTTTCTTTTTATTATTATGTAGCGTTCCAAAGCCACCCAAGCTAGGAGGGATGCTATCGTAGAGGTGTCTGAGTAATTTTCATCAATCTTGGTTCCTTAACGTGCACCGACATCGCACAGCACACGGACGCCCTGCTTTTCGCCTGATCGAAAAGTGGCCGCCACGATCTAGATTCCATCCCACGTCCTTGGGATTCAATCCAGCACCCTTGGGTTGAGATCCTTGAGATTACAGAGTGCATTAACCACAAAATTAAGCTGTCATTGCACCGCCCTCTAACACACTCAGAACTCCAGATCGTAAAATAACGTTTGTGCACTGCGGGTCTTATTTCTTCCCAACTGTCAAGTCCCCGGAGCAGCAGCTAAAAGAGGCGATTCCTATTCGGAAGGCTGTCGCTATACAGTCCAAATATACGCTCAGGGATTTTAAATAAAAGGTCCAGAATAAAACGTGATCATATTTCGCAGCATACTACGTCGTTTCCATCACGATCCGAAGAGAGATTAGTTTGTCTGCGAAGTGGGTCGCCTGTTTTTCTCTTTTTTACTTGCGTTTCTTTCAAAAAGACTTGCCAGCCACTTGCGATACCATGCAGGACAGTGACCGACCTCGCTGAGGAAACAGGTGGTGCCGAGACCACACTAGGCTCACGCTACCGAAGTAATTAAACAGAAAAGAGCGACACACACCTCCCGGCGCGCCGAGGTCACGGGCCGGCGACTGTCTTTCACACACCGCCCTTAACAGATTACGCGAGAGACAGCACGAAGACGCGGACGGCGAGAAGAGAGAGCGGCCAGAGAAACGCCGCCGCGCTCGAGCAGCCGGAGCACCCAAATGCAAGGCCTCCCCCGGCAGCTTGATCGCGGCGCACCGGCGGCTGTTATGCGCCGCAGGTGACAATTAACAAAACAAACAATGCGAACGAATCGACCGACCGAAGAGGAAGCCCGGAACCTAGCAATCTCTTTTTTTTTTTTTTTTCACGCGACGCGTAAAGCCATGCCGGGGCATGGGCGCTCTGTTTACGCGGCCGTTGACGTCCCACCACTCCCTGTCGACGTCGGCTCCCCGAGGCACCGGTAGAACAGATGTTCCCGGGCTGGCGGGGACAGACGGAGGCTCCATTTCCGCGTCACCTACTTTCGGCGGATTCCTGGGGCGAGTCCGCCGGGAACCCAGCATCTTGCGCCAGTGATCGCACCTGCGCATGTCGACAGGATGCGACAGCAGGACCCGTCTGCCTCGCGGGGTCATCGCTCCTGCACTTGGAGGCAACCTCCTTGGCGTCTCAGGTTGAACAACCTCCAGTATCTCCATCTCCCTGCCTAATTCCATCGCTTGTGGCGATCCGTCCCTGTCTTTGTTTTGCTTTGCGGCGGCAGAGTCGGTCACGGGCTGCTGAGGCTGATTTCGTTGTACGTCCCAGGACATCCCAAATGCCAGCTGGCACGCGCCGGATGCTCGAGGCTTGTGAACATCGATACCGACTGCTCCACCTGCTCCGCTCACCAGTGCGTCGACCGCTGCTGGCGACTCGCGCAATGCCATTTTATACTTAACCGAGAAGCCGGCGTGTTGTTGTGGCTTGCTTTCCGCGGCCGCGAGGGCCCAGAGCCACAATGTCCAAAGCCACGCAGCGAGAAATAAGATCAAAGCTGATTGACTGGTAAGCAATGGATAAGATCAAAGCTGATTGACTGGTAAGCAATGGATCCGCTCAGAAGACCGAGGCCATGGTTCGGCTCCAGCAGTGGTTCCAGCTTTGCATCGCCATTTTGACAACGTCAAGGTGTCCGCGCCACGGTAAAATATTTTTCGGCGCCTGGAACCGAAGAACCCACGTTCATTTAGCCAGAAACGGTATCTAGTTACTGCTGCTCGGCGCCGCACCAAACTCCGGCAGTGAACTAGATGGAATAGAAAGAAAGCAATCCATAACTTTGTTGCCCAGGTAACATGCGCGGAAAGCGAGCGTGGGAAAAACACCTTACTGAAGCGGAGAGGGTATGAGGACTCTTCCCGTGTGGCGCATGGTTTTGCTGCGCCGCCGTCAATTTTTGCAATTGTGCTCGTCCCATCACAGGCGTGCGGCCGTCGCCGATAAGGCAGGGTGGTGGTTGCGCTCGCGGATGAGCGTGGAGTATATACCGGCGCACGCCGGCTGACACGGGACCATGCATTTATCGTCACGTTCTCGGAACACACTGCGACGAGGCGCGACAGCGACGCTGTTATACTGTTCCAGATCGAGGTCGGCCGTTGAACTTTCGTCCAAGCGCGCACACGGCTCCAGATACAGACCGCCCGCGGGCGCGTGCTGCGCGAAGTAGTCGGCGCCTGTCGGTCAAACGACCCTTTCCCCGCGGCGGACAGCCAGCGCAGCTGCACAGCGCGCCGCACCGCCGAATGCAGGCGACAATAGCCCCGCGCTGAGGTCGGCAAGAGGGCGACCGCGGAAGCAGGGACAAGGCCGCACGGATGACCACGAGGGTGGTGACACGTACGCCCCCACCGCCTCGCCCGCTTCCAGTAAATACCTTCGTTTTTCTTCACCGCACAATAATAAGAGCTTCGCTGCGGCGAGAGGGAAGCCGCGGACTGCACCGCTCTCCCGGTCCCAGTAGATAAAGGGACAGATACTACAATGCAACGCTCTCAGCGTGACAACAGCCGCGCTGCTGCCGAATGCGAGCAAGGCAATTCCGTTTTCCGTGCTGCTGGTAAGGAGTAGAGCGGGACCTTTCCGGATTGTTAGTTGCCGGTGGTCACGTGGAGATTGAACGGCAGCTATGAAGATAAGCACAGAGCTTTAAGAGGCGATGCATTCGCGGCAATTTGGGCGCATGAATTCCTAACAGTCGCTAGGCTTGCCGCTTCATTATAAGGGCGCCCCAGCCCAAAGGTGAAGGAAGAAGAGACCAGCTATGTCTGGTCTCATCTTCCTTCGCCTTTGTGCTGGTGCCCTGCTGTACCCTTACAATTACATACCAACTTGCCGATCAGTATACTTTGTACAACCTGCTCTGTAAAGCGAAAATGGTCAGTGTATTACTTTACGTGAGGCATCTGCGCGAATTACCTTCTCTATTCCTCGGCAGTTATCCCATAACCATTTTCTCGTATTTTTTTTTTTTTTTTTTTTACTGAAGGAGGTTTTGTTTACCCATGAAAACAACAGGACAGAGAAGCGTTTGTGCGCCAAGTCTTAAACATTATGGGTGTTGCTTGCGGATTGGTTCTATTCAATGAAAAATTGAAAAGATGTTCATTGAGGTGCGTGTTAGAAAATACTGGTGACAAGTGCCTGCCGTGAAAAGCATGTTCCCCCCCTCCCCCCCTTTCCCTGGTGTCCCGAAACGGTAGTAATATATTTTTCATCGGGGGTTTGTCTGGGATAATCCTCTCCCCTTTTCTCTCAGTACGTCTCACATTTCTCCACTTATGTTTTTGATTTCTCTCAGTACAAACCGGATCACAGTGAGTGCATGCACAACAGACAAACTCGCCGTCTTTCCCACAGCCGTTCCGGCCGTAGTGAGTCCAACCGTCGACGAACAGGACAACGCAGCATACGAGTAGCATTTCAGACGTCGAGGCACGCGAACAGGAGTGCCAAAGTGATAGGTGCAGATATTTCAAGCTGAAGTGAGAATAAAAACCCAAAGTTTCGTTTCCAACACGTAGCGAAAAAGAGGTCAAGTCGTCCAGCAGCACAGTAGGGAATATTCATCTGTATTCATTCATCTAGATACTAGGTCCTCATGACCGGCCGTTATAGTAGCTTTCCTTCAGGAATCCGGCAGGTACATTTATTTGTAGATAAGCATATTTTATGCTGCAGAGCAAGCTATCGCAATAAAAATTAATCAGACTGTCCATGTTATGAGGCAGGCTATACTGCAACAATTGGCCGATGATTGCGAATTTTGGTAATGAGAAATTTAGGGGCAGCTCTTCATGTATTCTAGTTTTGCGATAAGCTGCGGTTAAGAATTGGAGAGAGACATTTCCATGTGCATGCAGTTCGAGTCTGCTCTATACTGTCCCACATAGGCATCCTCCAACTGGCGTTCAATCATTTCCCAGTTCCTGATTGCTATAAATTAGGCGCCGCTGCCACGCTCCGTCGACCTCGGTCGACCGTGTTAATCCCTCCCGTTTGATATATATGCTCACTTCCTTGCACTAGTCGCTTAATCACTACTTCTTTAATCTGTGTTCCTGCTATCTCAATCTTAATTTCAAACATGCACAGCGTACAGCTAAGAACCACATTATGTGAACGACCACCTCTCTCTCTCTCACACACGCATACATCTCACCTTCTCATTAACCAGCTGCCGAGTTAAGAGCAATCTGATATCACTCTACATCGCCTGCAATCCATGCGACCTGCCAACTTCCATATGCCTTAGGCATGCTTTTGATTTTTCGCTCACAACGCCCACTGCCAGCGCCTTACCTCCTTTCCATCTTACGCTTGCACCTTCCTCTCTTCCGTCACTGCCCTACTCACCCTCCTGGCATCTTCTCCTCCTTTCATTCCGCCCTTGCATCCCTGCGCCATAACCTTCTGCTTCCGAAGCTTCTTGTAGCATCACCTCCAGGCAGCCCCATTCCGGTTGCACATGCTCGCTCCGCGCAGCCCAAGCCCCAAAGCCACCCTTTGCCTCTCACCCCTAAATGCGGGGCGGGGTTTTTCATCTCTCCTCATTGCCACCTGCTAGCCGTGGCAGGTGCCACCGCTGGCAGGTATTGTGTTATGCCGACAGCACCGGCGGGCGCCTGTAAAGATCGGGCGCCTGTAAGAGCTGTGCTATGGGCACGCGAACGAGCAATAAACGAGGATAAACCGTACGCCTGGTACGTGATAAAATACAAGATATGGATATTTAGGTTTGTTTGGTGAGACAGGATGTGGCCGAATTTTGCGCGGACGACGATTTTTTTCAGCAGCAGATGTCAATATGGCGGTGATGGTGTGTAGGCTTGTCGTGGACCGGTACGCGTCCCGGAAGTTGCATCGAGACCGGGACACGTAACTTTCGCTCTAAATGATAATTCTCGAGGCAATAGACAGTAAAAAAAAAAAAAAAAAAAATAATAATAATAATAATAATAATAATAATAATAAAAAAGGTCAATTATAAGAGCACCGCTTCGAATTATTGCATTGAGCGATGCTTTCGCGTGCAACAGCATGGCTATAGCACGCGCATCTAGCAGCTCTGCTGTATTTTTATTGACAACCAATCACGCAGTCAACCGGGGCAACGAGCGCACGTCAAAGTATGCGGACTGCGAAGGCCGCGCCACCCAGTTCTAGTCCCACACAGCCCCGCTAATAGAGTTATTACGTGAGGCGTGACCTCCTTCGATCGCCTTTCCCCCATCACGTTCCCGTATACTTGTATATATTTTCTTTTCACGTGCCCACTCAAATAGAAAAGTATGTTCGCTTTCTTTTTTTTTTTTTTTTCCTGTTGCCTAATAGTAAAAGGTATCCACTAGAGGAATATTCCAGACGAATACCGGCCGGAACAGCATTCGAGGAAGGGCGGTCGAACCATGCGACTGGCGCACTGCGTACGAGCAACGACGGTCACTCCTGAAAAGCGGCCGAACGCGATGTTACAATTACCCCAAAATGTTATAATTAGAGGTCCAAATTACGAATGCAGCTGTCTCGTGACGGGGCAGTGAGTCGACGGATAGAAAGATCCGAAAATTTTCGCTGAGAGGTGGGGAGACACGGGATGACATGGCAGCAATGGACGCTCAATTTTTGTTTTCCTGCCGACTCTGGCAGTTTTCTGATTGAGAAAGGCAACACGAACTGACTGCCGCGCACGTGCCTGGACCTAAAATATGAGCAACAAGACCGCTCGGAATACGGCAGCGCGGTCGCCAGGTTTCCGCATGAATTAGATCAGTCGTGCCGTTATTATAGTGGCTGCGATTGAAACCACCCCTGTCAATGCGAGTGCGCAGGAGGGATCTGGCAAACCGGTATACGTGTACACTAGTACTTCTGCGGCAAGCTGTCTTATGTCAGAGCATGCGACGGCTGGACTTGTTGTTTCGTTTCCGCAATGAGCTAAGCCAGTGTGCTGCCAGTGCACAAACGAGAAATGCTTACCTGACCCACCAAACACAATTGAGCGAGGGGCATGAGCTTCTTGTTCCTCCTAACGCGTTGTAAAGCTTGCGCGGCTTACGAATGGCGCCTATTTTTCGCCCAGAATAAGCTGGTTTCCCACTCTTTTTTTCTTTTTCTTTTTTTTTTTCACTTATGCCTTCTGGTTTCAGCTACGCGTGTATGCAGAATTCCCCGGATTAGGAATTGCTCAAAGCGTACACAGTAGAGCAATCGGGCGCATGTTTGTACGAGCGTGTGTGAGCACGTGAGCTTCGATGCGAATACTGTAACCGTGAAGGCAACCTGACCGTGTCAGATTCCAGTTAAACGTTCGATCGCTCTTTTCTTCGCTTTCCACGAATTGTAGGTATGGAAGTCTACAAATTGTTTAATATAGAACAAGAGAGAAATGCGAGAACTAACTGCCCAGAATTAAGGTTTGGCTTGTTTTGTGGGGTTCAACGTCCCAAAGCAACTCAGGCTATGAGAGACGCCGTAGTGGAGGACTCCGGAAATTTCGACCACCTGGAGTTCTTTAACGTGCACTGCCACCGCACAGCACACGGGAGGCTTGCTTTTCGCCTCCATCGAAAAGCGGCCGCCGAGGCCGGGATTCGATCCCGCAACCTTAGGCACAGTACTCGAACGCCGTAGCCACTGCACCACCCCGGCGGGGCCCTAGAATTATAGAAAATAATTTATGTGCCACAAAATAGAACTGAAATGCGTACATGAAGCGGTGGTGGCGGTGGTTATTTATTTAAAGATAATAATGAAAAAGTAAGGAAAAGAATGTCGAGCGAGAAGTACAGAGGGGAGCGATAGCGAGAAAAGAGAAGGGGAGCTTTGTACATTATTTACAAAACGCAAAAGGTGAACGAGTTCCCGGCGATCGCGCAGTGTCCTGTCTAAACCTGAAACGCCCAATTTCATGGCGTGTTCAAGGAGTAAATGCCTCCTGCATATGGGTGTGTGAGCAAAGATGCTGCTGGTACCACAACGCTGGCAAGTTAAGTTAAATTCAGGCATCACATTATTCGATCATACCGTTGTTCTAATTCTCTTTTTGTATTATTTAGGGCGCAACTTTTACTCGCTGATGATGGCGAGCTTTTCTCTTCGTCTGACAGTACGAACTTCAGAAAGCATCAACAAACGGTCACCGCGATTCTTTCCATCGCGCGCACCTCCAAAAAGCTGTGCTCTTCGTTCCCCCTGATTGCCTCTTAGCTTCATTAGAACAGCGATGTTAAACACTACGCGCAACAATTGTGCCACCATAGCAAAGATCGCCACTGTTAGACCAAGCCAAAGAGTTACGACGGTTATTTCGTCGGGTTCGTATACATATTTGCACAGAGAAACGGAAAGAAGAATGTAAATTCAAACAAAGGGTAGTAGCAGTGATACTACTTTATACTAGCGTAGAGGCGTACAGGTTTATCGAACGCTTAGTGCTCGATCGGCAGTGGCTTTGTAAGGGGAACCACTACGAGTGCGCATTCGGGCGCTGTTACTTCTTCGTCGAGCTGAAAGTAGAGATTTAGCGTAACGGAGACTTGGTAGTGTATGTGTATACCGGTTTACCCGACACCCGCTGCACACGCGCAGTGGCAGGGAAGGGGGTGGAGGAAGGTGTGGCCGCTGCACGTGAGTGCGTCCGGTAAAACAGTATGCACTAGTAGCATGCGATAAATCTCTCCAACAGAGACCTTTAGCAAATAGTACTAAGCTCACATCAGTACTCTTGGAACAGAACTGCTGTCAACTAATGGCTTACACGTTCCATAGTGCGAATCTTACTGAGGCAGAGAATCAAAAATAGAAATAAACGACGTGATCCGCGGCGAAAACAGCATTCGTGCGACCTCCACGACAGCATACGTGTGTACTTCTTCCCGAAACCACCCGCGTAGTTTTGAGACCCCCCCTCCACTCTTTGCGACAGTCTGGTAAAGTTTGCACCGAAAAGGAAAAACACACCTGAAGTTAATTCGGATAGCGCATTCTTCAGCTGTGAGCTATACAGTAGCAATTTGCGAAACGCTGCTCAGCCGCGCCTTATCATTTATATATGCGGTGAGCAGGAATTCAAGGCATGTCATCTCCTTATAGAAATATTTTTCTTGTTGGCAGTTGCAAAAAATTTATGCATTGATAAACAAGGACCGCACGATCCAAATCAGCAGCATTGCCGGCTTCGTCGCGCCTTTCTGACGAAGGTGACAACAAACCCGTACATGGTCATACATGCTGCAGATAAACAGAGGTCAAGAGTCGCGTGATGTTGGTTTTCTCCTTCTGGGAACACTCGCAGCAGACACACAAAATAAAATAAATCTTCACTTTAGAGAATTTGTTGGTTCATAAACATGATTGCTGTAACGAGAGCTCTCAAAAAGGAGAAAGAGGAAGATGAAGCCAAAGACGCGCTATAGTTGCTCGTATTCGGAAGACACGAAACAGACCGCCGCTATATTTAGAGAGTACAGTTTTGATTTAACGCTAATATTAGATAGAAGCATGACACGAAAGGAAATCTCCCCGCAAGAGTTAAGAGATGCAACAGCCATCGAAAGCGTGTACAACACAAAAACGAAGACATCGTTTTATTTTATTTTATCTTGTTTCGTTTCACTGACGGCTACAACCTTTCAACTCCACCCCTTCCTCGCATTCCGAAACGTCGCGCTGTCAAAAGAGAAAGCGCGAAACACGGAGATACGGCAGGTTTCCCGGAAACAAGCACTTGCTCGCCTTTCACAACACATGGCAGGAGTCAAGCACCGCACGTGATGGGAACGTTTCGCTGCGGCCGACAGTGAGGAGTGCAGTGAGGTCATTAACACGCTGGTCGAAAAGAGGCGGACGCACTTTCTTTTCTGCCCGGTAATTACAACGCGCGTAGTGTCACCGCATGATCGCGCAGTTGCGTTTAAGAAATGCAGGAGGCACCATAGCCGCCTTTCATACTATGTTTTTTTTTTTTTTTTTTTTTTTTTAGTGGGGATCCATCAATATTTCCAGGACAAAAGCTCATGAAATTCTGTACAGTCATAACGTATGACTTACAAAGAGCAGCTTCCTGATTAGGATGCCAAGGGCAGCACCCATAAGCTTCCATTTTCCATTTCATATGATCGGAGGTCAGCACGAGGGCAGCATCAGATGAAAGCCATGAGCGGCCAGTCACAGTAAACAAAAGAGAGTGGATCCCACCGCCGGCTATAAGCCATCGTCACTCACCGCATGTGCCGTACAACCAACGCTGAGGCGCAGTAGCTATCGAACACACCGGTCGATTCACACGGACTCTTCAAGTGGAAACGTATGGAATACATCCCAACTTTCATAATATTCGCTTAGTTCTGCATTCATCTTAGGACGTTAGGCAGTTCTCGTCGTTTGCACAAGGCCATGTCATTTCTAAGACACTGTGGCGAAAAGAATGCACTCATGGGAGGGCAGCGAATATGCTCTTTACGGACAAAATTCAGCCAACTAAATATTTTCCGACCAGGCCTTCAAACTGAAACAATTCCCGGGACATTCATAAATCTGCCTCAAGGAAACCTTCCTTTCTCCGTCCCGTCCTACCTTCTCGTGAGTATAGGTTTTCAGAGAATGGCTTTCCACAACTGTGCGACTTGCCAGGCAAGCTACGAACCATTACCAAGGTGTATTCACGTCCTGCGCCCGCAGACAACGGCGCAGCGCTCCTTTTTTTTTTTTTAGCCTTAGTCTACAGATCACAACATTAAGCGGTCCCATGCATAGTTCTAGCCGTTCGCCCACGCTGAGCTTCAGGGCATGACGTGCAATAGGATTAAATATCTGGCTGCTCCAAATCGCATGTCCATCGACAACAAGTGCGCTGGCTCGAATGCCTTAAGAACAGTGCAAATTTGGAGGAGGGGAAATTTACCTGGTGTTACCACAGTGTATCGTGCGCACTCAAGCCCATTACTCTTCAGGAACGAATCTGCTTGCCTTGCCTCATAGCATAGTTCAAGCAGCTGCGCAAACTGTCCGAGTCGGTAACAAGCGGAGTCACGGGCTGCATGATCCGCAGAAAGGTTTAATGGAAAGTCGACTTCAGCTCTATCGAGCTGCTTTGAATGAAATTTGTGGCAAAACAGCGCGGATCAACACGACTAGAGACAAGCATTGACTTACAACTCAGTTTTTATTTAGAAGAAATACGGCATAACATCTAAACCACACCTCAAATCACATTCCTAACAACCATATCATTCAAGCAACTTGGAATGACAAAGGCTCGTAATCAAAAAGGCGAATCACATGCTTAGCATGTCCGATTCCTTCTCTGTTAATGCAACCGACGCAGTACTGACACAGATGTCGCTCAGCCTCGCTATCGAAGCTGCATCAGTACTTTTTCAGAGCAAATGCTCTTTGTGTTAGACAATTGTTCTGCATTTGCTGAGCACAGGTGCCCAAGCTTTTCTTTGATTTTTCTAGG
>JAJIZL010024256.1:247389-281761 GCA_023969395.1 Amblyomma maculatum
AGAAAGA
Source organism: Amblyomma maculatum (assembly GCA_023969395.1). Taxonomy (NCBI): domain Eukaryota; kingdom Metazoa; phylum Arthropoda; class Arachnida; order Ixodida; family Ixodidae; genus Amblyomma; species Amblyomma maculatum. The sequence continues at coordinate 247,397 of JAJIZL010024256.1, forward strand.
AAGAAAGAAAGAAAGAAAGAAAGAAAGAAAGAAAGAAAGAGAAATCATCAGCACGCACCTAAGTATTCAATGCAGAAAGCGAACCAGTGAAGCGGTACGCAGGTATGTATGTACATGAAGGTTGCGCAGTTGGGAAGAATGCCTTAAGGGATGGCTCTGTAGCAAGACCTTTGTTAACGAGCTAAACGACATAATTGGGAAAACGACACAACGCTCGAAAGCTCTTCTTCCCTGCTATCATTGTATTTTCGAGCTCTGTTAACAACGAATACTTCCGATCCAGCTTAACTGATGTCGTCAACGGTGCAGAATGAAATTATCCATCGCAATTGTGGACCATGGTCGCAACCATCTTCTCGAAGCCACACGCACGACTCTACTGTCATGCTTAAGGTCATGACATCTAGTCTCGTTCTGAGACTGCGTATCGAAAGATTTCATTGCGAGCTCTTCCACACCATTTGCTTGATGCTCCGAGTAAATGGCCGCGCGACGTTTCCACACGAATACAAGCGCCACGTCCGATTTTTGGCTTCTTTTTGTCGTCATGACAATGAACATGCATAATTCATGTTTATTACTTGCCATGGTCACGAGGTTTTCTGCGGTTGTAGGCTTTTTATTAATGTCACCTGCTACCAGCTATTTATACTGCACTTGAAAGCGTATGTGTACTTCCTTTCAACCTCGACCGGGATCGAACCTGATAATTTGCGTTCATCAACACAAAGTTTGATGGATTTCGGTTTTAGGGTATTTAACGTCCCAAAGTGACTCGGGCTATGAGAGACGCCGTAGTGGAGGGCTCCAGAATTTACGGCTACCTGGGGTTCTTGCACTGGCATTGCTCAACACACGGGCACCTTGATTTGCACCTTCATCGAAAAGCTTCCGGCCGGGATTCGATCCCGCATCCTTGGCGGGGCAGCTCAAAGTTTGAATAGCTATCTTAAGGCTGACGTTCCTTGGCTCGTACACCTAGCGCCACTCTCACGAATATATATTATCCCCCCCCCCCCCCCTTACTAAGCACGAGCTGCGACCCCCCCCCCCCCCCCCAACGCGCGCGCGCACACACACACACACACACACACACACACACACACACACACACACACGGTGATGCTCGCTGCAGAAAGAACGCAGTCACACATGTTCATCCGACCTACACTGCTCCAGCAAGAGCGCACACAGAATACCGCATTCCCAACTGCAGCTTGTGCCCTGGCATGCCTGCGCGCAAGCTGGGGAGTGTAGCGCGTACAAAGTCGACTAAACAGCGGAAGCTCCAACCACCTGCGCTGGAAAAACAACAAAAAAGAATCCGGCTGGCAACAGAGGCATGTGTGTGTATGTGTGCGCGCGGGCGCAGCATGATGAATCCGCGAAATGCAAGTGAATCGAAAGGCGGAAAGTGAAACGAGGTTGACTCTTGTTACGTGCGAGCTGCGCAACGCTTTTCGAAACAGGTAACTGCGGTCGCGGCGCCAGCAAGGCCGGAATACAGCCCCGCCTACAACCGTGTATCCTCCACGTGCTCCGCTGCTTGGCTGGTGGTGTGATACGAACGGAGAATAGAAAACACTCTTGTATCTTCACATATCTCGCGACATAAAATGTCATGACGCGTACATAACATGCACAATAGACGCCTTTAGTTGTCCGTTGATGCCACCTGCGCATTTGTGTGCAGACAGAGACAGTTGCCATCATCGTCATCGTGAGCTAAATTCATTGTCCTGTTAATCCAAGCGTGCATGTGTTTGCGTGTGCATAGTTTCTGCATGCACACTTGCAAGCATTGTCTTCTCCAATGCTTTCCATAGTATGGAAAAAAAAAAATCGGCCTCCATGGTCGCGCACTAAATGACCGCTTCACGGCCACTGCCACGGCTGTGTATTGCAAATAACGACGCCGAGATACTTTCATAGCAGGAGAGTCGAAACACTTAGTTACGATACAGCTGCAAATTCGTTACGCAGAAGCTTAATATTTACGTGCAAAAGAAGAAATTAGCCAGCGTACACACGTAGATGAAATACCGAAGCAACCCTGGGACAGAGCCAAGTCGGGTACAAGCACACAGAAAAAAAAAATAAAAATAAAATTAGAATGGAGAGGCAGGATGCAAGTAATACGTGGGCCTCACAGTTCGGCCATGTTCTCGGTGGTCCGCCGATACTCATCTCTATTAAAAGCGAGAAAATAATGGTGCCAGCATTCGACAAACAAACCAGCTACTTGATGTGTCGCCGAAACAGATTACGTGTAGAACAAACATAGCCTCATAGCATTAGCCCAACTTCCTAACCAAAGGAAGGGCTGATCAGAATCCAGAGTCGAAAGCGCAAGACTTCTTGCAGTGGCTAAAGGTATACGTGGAAAGCTCTTCGGCCGCGTGGAAACATTCCGTACAGATCATCCCGATGAGTTCGCGCGTAAACAGCCACCCCGGCGAAAGAAAAGAATAACACATGTCAATCTTCCTCGCCTCCCCGTTCAATCGCGATGCAGCGCGTCTCCTGACTGTGTTCGCAGTCGGAGACCGCGTCATTGCTGTCGGATTTCCGCGGTGCGTGTACCTCAGTCCAATAATACAGTCCGATGAACCAAGCCAAGAGAGACGGCGCGTGCCCGGGGCAAAAAAGCAGCGCTAGCTGTGGCGGAGGTCGTGCGTTCGAAGCTGTGACACTTTTTCCGGGCTGCAGAGATTCGCTGAAAAGGCACATATAATCGTCTCGTCTATATAGGACCAGCCCGAAATACCAGAACTGCAGTTCACCCTTCTTTAAGAGAAAGGTGAATTGCACTGGCGTTTGCAAGCTCGTGGATATGATTGATTTTACAGGATTAAAGCTGCAAGTTGCAGCTTTCATTTCAGGTTTCGACGACACCATGAAACCGGTTAAGCCTTGCTATGGCATGCACGATGCGTCGATATACCTCAACAGAAGTCGACGTGTTACAGCGTCAGTTCCTCCGTCCAGCGTGTGAGAGTCCAATGCTTCAGGGCACGGTCTCGACGAGAAGAGAGTCAAGCTCGAAGAGCCCCGATGGCCGTACTCCAACTATTGTTCGACATAAGCCTAGAGGCCGGGCTCTGAAGGAGCTATGAGTTCATTATGCTTTGGACGCCGCCCGTGAGAGATCGAAGTGTGACACGGATTGCCACAAGTCTCTCCTATGGAGGTTTAGTGAATGAAGTGTGCATACCTGTGATGATTATGCCACGGACAACGCGTGTGAACTTCAGCGTAGGATCACGTCATCAGATGTCTTCCCTCTCCGCTTTTTTTTTTTTTGCCATTTCCTTGAAGCATTGCAAATGAAGCAAAGACATATTCTTCATTCCTCGCAATGAAGACTTAAATCTTATTTGCTATTAAACTCCGTTTCTACCGGAATCCTGTACAGGTAATTTAAAGAAATAAGGTGTCATTGTTCTCACAGCACATCATGTCACAAAAGAAGCAGGACAGTGAGGAAGCACGCGATCGTGGTACGCGTGCGAGCCTTGCGCAGCATTGGTTATTCCCACCCCGGCGCTACTTGAGCAGGCGCAGTTTTAACATGCGCAACGTGCCATAGTGGAACCGAGTCACTGCGCCTGCACAAGCATGGGCAAACGTCTTCCAGCCGTAACGCTTTCAAAAGATTCTTACCCCCTTTCAAGACCGTTAAGAGATTGAAAGGAGATGAGCACCTAATGCCACTAGTGTGCGCATTTTTCAGTCATATACTCTCAAATCTGAATGGTTTTTGACCAGATGTGTACATGCGGGCTTTATCAGTCGGAAAAAGACACAATCTAATCCACATAAGCACCGCCCACTAGCGAGTCAGCTCGGCAGGTTAGCTTTTTTTCGCGCTTGAAACGCCGTCTTTCGCTGACTGCAGCCGTTCGCAGACGCTCACATATAGGTCGTCTCCTTCAGCGCTCGTCGCCGTTTTCGCCACTAGGCTAGTAAGGCGCGCAGGTCAAGGTATGTGAATCTCCCCTGCAAACCTTGAGGAGCGCTCGGTAACGCCAGCTAAACACGGCGAATCGAAGCACCCCGCGGGGCATAAAGAGAAAGGAAGCTTCCCCCGGCTGCTTGGTATGTGCATATATATGTATGCATTCATACATACGCTACGCGCTGCCCAATTCCGACTTTCCACAAACACGCGCGCCCGAGGAGAGCATCGCAAAAATCTGAGTCAAGGACAGGCGGCGAGAAAAAGAAATTACAGAGCAGAATGGGAGGGGGAGGAGTGCGCCCGTTTCCTCGTTGAACGTTCGCCGTACGCGCCGCGCTTTCCGTTTCGCCGCAGTCATTGTTCTGGCTATTTTTGCTTCTTTCTACGCTCGGCTAGCTAGATTATTTCCCAAGGTCGCCGGGCGTCGGAACGTCGTCGGCTGACGCCGGTTTTACCTCCTCCCATCTTCCTGCTCGGAGAAGCCGTTGCGCGGGTTAGTCGCGACGAAATCGAGCTCGCAGCTGTCACACTCGCCAGTGTCAATCAATTGAGCGGCATAAAAAGAAGCTCTCACGCGTCTGGACACCAGGAGTTTGCTCTACCGAACCCTTGCTGAGAACGACTCCAGACGCCATTATTTGCACTCTACCGAACGGGTTCGAAATAATGATACGTTGTGCATGTACGTAGTAACGCCAGGTCCGACGGGAGAAAGAAAAAAAAAATCCGTTTTCACCATTGTTCAATTCCACGCTAGATTACCTGAAAAAATGCGCACTGAACCAGGAAACATTTTCAATTCATTCAACCCCTTTCCTCTCACTGCCGCACAACGCACGAAAATTTTCTTAGTGATCGTTGTGTTTGCATCAAATGACTCATTTTGTCACTGGTACAGTAAATAAAAACGTTTTCGGCATGCGGGGTTGCGGAAAAACACGTATTTCTTCGTTACCTCGCTTGTTTTTCCTGTGGTTTTTTTTCTTCTCTGAATGGGACGTGGTCGCCCCCTCGTTATTCAGCACATTTCATTCACTATTGTTTGCACAGTCACACAGAAATAAATATTTTTTCCACGAGTACACGTCTCAAAAGCTTTTGTCCCTGACTGTACACCGACGGACAGGTTCGCCTGCGTGAACAGCACTTCAGCTACGACCGAAATGTGAGCGTTGCGAAGCCACTAGCGGCAACCTACAAAGTTCTTGATGGTAGAGCACCTCTATGGCCAGGCTCCCTACTCGACGGCACTGATCAGGGACAATAAGTGGGTTGTGTACAGCCAATTTGCTTTGTTTTCCTTTACCTCCGGTTTTTAGTAAGAAAAATACAAGCGCCATTCCAATTGCGGGAGCATATCGAGAGCAGTACCACTTGCTCGTTGTTCTCGTAGAAACTGCGTCCATTTCACACTAGGGGACATATATGTCTCAGAATGCATCCGAGAAGCGGCCTCCGTTTGGAAGTGTTAGTTTCGAAACACTAACAAAGCGAGGGGTATAATAATAGTGGAACCAGAGGAAAATATTTCTCGACACCACCAGGATTAAGTGAATTAATATTACTGGGTGCTTGTCAGCAGTTTATGGATTCCCGAAATCACAAAGCAAAATGATGCACGCCTCGAATTCGTTTACACCACAATGTTTTCCCTGCCCAGTATCGCATTATGCTACACACCTTGCAGGATTGGCCAACTCGAACGAACGAAGCGCGATTTCCACGAATGCATGTCAGCATTTACTATAGGGTGTTTCTTTCCAGCCTGAATTTCCCATCCACGTTGAGCTTTTTTATACGTACAAGCGATTGAGGGGTAATATAAATAATATGCGAAAGGGGTCAAAAATAATTCAATCTGTTGGAGCAGTCTGGTAATACTAATGTCATACAAAACAACGAAATCTCAGTTTCTGCACGTGCGATCTGCGTCACTGACCACGAAAGAGAGACCGGCGGGCATATACTCGCAGGGAACCGACGCGTGCACCGCAGTAAAAATCGTCAAAAAGCGGCTAAACCTTCCACCCTGACCTTGCAATTAACATTTTTAACGTACAGCGATCTCTCGTTATAAAGATGGGGCCCGTGAGGGGGCCTTGTATTAAAAAAAAAAAAAAAAGGTCAACATGCTTCCTGTGAGATTGATCTGAAAGTTCGTGAGATATTAAGCAATCATAATACGTGAGCCTTCAAATACGCCCAGCATCAAGCAGCCTGTCCAGGCAAGCGAGCAGTAGGCGTCTGTACAAGCAGCTCGTCAGCTACGCGCGATTCGGCCGCAGCGACACACAATACACGCGACGCCATCGTCTCGAATTGCGAGCGGCCTCGCACACGGATCGCCTGTCGCGGAGCGTGGGTCGCAGCCCCGCTGACCCAAACTCCGCACTGCGAGAGCAGGCGCTGTTACTCAAAGAACGCGGAAGGAGGTACTTACTCTTGAGGGCCCACGGCGAACCACTCCTCAGGCGATCCAGGTAGAAGAGCGTGTCATTCCGACAGCGAACCCCGATGCGGCTCGCCGGAGAGTCCAGCACATCTTGTAGCCGGTCCAGGAGCGCGTGGTTGTCGGTTGAAGCGCGAGCCGCGGGAGCCTTGGAGCTCAGCGCCGCCAATGCGGCGACCGCCAGAAAGGGAGCGAAGGATCGACTGTGTTTCATGTTGCTTTGGAGCAGTACTGAGCACGTGGAAGGAACAGAGATGGGGGCAGCTGCTCGCTGAAGCTGAGTCAGACGCTGAAAGCTGAAGCGACGATCGTCGTTGACTGCAGGAGTGAAGCTGGGGTGAACTGAACGGTGGCGTACACTGGGAGCGGTAGCCGACAGGTTTCGATGAAATGCGAGATAGTGGCGCCTCTGGCCTGGTAACGAGTCGAAAGAACCCAAAAAGGCAGGAAGGAGGTTACAAAGTCCAGGCCGTGAGTCCGTGTCCTCTCTGGTGGGGTTCAGTAGCACTCTCCCTAGTCGACGATCAGCGGCCGTGCCCTCCGACTAAGCCAATGCGCCCGTGCCACGGATTTATATGACAGCGCGATATGTCCTTGTGGATGTTTCTGGCGGGTTTGTCAACCCAAGGTGGCTCTCGCAAGCGGGGTCAGTGGTCGCGGGCCATCCAAGCTGCGGGGTCAAAGCACGGATGCACCAGGGGCGAGGTCTCTTCCTCGCTCTTGCACCGAAGGTGACGACGCGCGCGCGCGCGCCGGACTGCACAAGTTGTGAACGAAGCCGTTCCCGGTTCGCCGAACGAGCCGGCGATTGTCAGCGTGCCAGCCAGAGACGCGACGTCAAGCGCGTTGCGCAACGCGCGTAGGCGGCGTCGATCGCTGTTGTGGTGATGACGGCGGGATCACTCTCAGCGGTCGACGCTCGAGTCGTCCGTGGCGTGCGCGCGCTGGGCGACCAGGGTCTGTAGGTCACTCCTGGCGGATAGATTAGTCGGTGGTCAGCCTGTCGTGGGCAACCGCAGGCGTTTCTCGACGTCGTTGCCGCAAGCTCTTGCTGGCCCCCGCGCGACGCTGCCGTCGTCACCGCGCCGGCACCACATGGGCTTCGCTTGCTCCCTCGAACTGCACTCCTGCGGGTCACAAGCTTGGTAAAGATGGACCTCCGCTGGGCTTCTGAAGATGGGGTGGAGAGACCCCTGTTCACACCTCTCCGCGACGGCAGGTGGACACCTCGTCGCGAGGGTGGCGGAGGAGGAATGACGGGCGAGGGAAACGTAGGGAATATCCCGCCCGCGTCTTCTGACCGGTGCCCGGCACATGCGGGGACCAAGCGCCACCCACGGCAAGGCGCTGGAAACCGCCCTCCGAGGTTCTGTCACACCCGACGCAAAGAAATGCCGCCGCTTCCAGGACAGTAATAGGGGAGCGCTGATAAGAATGAAATGGAGTAAAAAGAGAAAGCATCGAAATCAGAGAAAAGTACAAGGATGAAAGAAAGCACAGGGGGAGAAATACTACAATCGAAAAGTGGTAAAATGAAGCACGGCGAAGCGCGCGTTCCTGGGTCAAATCGCCGGGCGTTTTTGTTGAACGGAGTCAAATAATAGCCGGGGAAGTTGGTGAGAGGCGGATTGAAATCAGTGAGAAGAGCAAGAAAAAGGGGCGAGAGCAAAAGAGAGGGAGCCAGCGCACTTTCTCTCTTGCCGCCTCTCTACTACTTGCCGTCGTCCGTGTGATACCGCCTTGTACCGTGCACTATCTGCGAAGCTTCGAGCAATCGTTTGGACGGCATTCTCTCTCATCCATTCGCCCTCTTCCGTTCGCGCTCTATCACGTGGCACAGTGTCCCCGTGCCCTCCTCCTTCAATCTCTCGCCCGCCTTGTCGCGCATATGCTTCCTCCCGTGCCGCTCTTGCAGCTGCGTTCGCGCACTTTTTGCACCTCTCGTAAGCGCGATGGGAAAGACGTTCTGAATTACTAGCTGCCGACGGATGCGAGACTTCTAATTTTATTCTTTTAGGCGACAAGACTGCTTCAACCCGCCACCGTCCCAAAACAAATAATTAAAAAACAGGGTCTGCGAAGGAGCTCCTTACTGCGCTAGGACCGTGGGGCAGCTGGTCTGGATGTTCTACACTTACGGCTAGGTTCACAGCATGGCCAGCAGCGAAGTGCCCGTAAGTACGCAAACCAGCAAAATAAGAAAACTACGGGACTAAGACGCAACATTCAATACGTCTCTCATAGCCCGAGTTGCTTTGGGGCGTTAAATTCCGAAAACCAACCAACCAACCAAAATTCATGTACAAAACGAAGGCGACTGCTTCATTTACTGTTTGAAAGCAAGAAAAAAAAAATAAGGAGCAGTTCTACTCTCCCTCTTTTTTCTTTTTTTTTTTTTTTATGAGAGGCGGTGGCTGATGGAAACGAAACCGATATTAATACTAAGTGCAACGACTTGTGTGCCGCCTTGTAACAGAATGGTACGCACTTTCACCCCGTGAGGGCGAAGATACACACAAATATACGTACATTAGAATGATATTGTTTGGAAAGTCTCTGCAAATCTTCATCAACAGTAAATAACATTCGCGTCAGTTCTTTCTGCTCGGCTTAAATGTCTTTCGCGCTTTCGACTTAACGCACTACTGACTTCGTTTTTAATAGGAAAATACAAAGCCCTTTGCCTGCAGGCATCAGAAAGCACCTCGACAGATGTGATCCCCAGGCAAGCTAATCTAATCGCAGCCGAGCCAACGTGCGTCTTCAAGTACAGCCAATAATAGAAACTATCAGAACTCCAGCTCTGGATATAATGGCTTTCCCTGGCCCCTTCTCCGCAGTAGAATGACGGAGATTATTTTCATACGATAGCGCAACTGTAGTTATGAGTGGTTACTGCGTTTTTAATTCACCCTCGTATTTCTTCTCTGCTGGAATGTCTAGCGCCCGTGAGTGCGGAGTCAGTGTCCGTAAGACAGAAACAGCAAAGAAAAAGAACGTGCTGGTTATGCGCCTAGCCGCTGGCAGAGGCTATACTGACCTAGTAGATACACGGCCCAGTATGTTGCAAGAATCCACGCATATTACTCATCACAGTCCACCGAAACCAATTCCAATGACTTGGAAAGCTTCTCTGTCCAAAGTTTAACGCTGAAGCTCGGGGTCAAAAGTGCAAGCGGTAGCCATTTAGGACAGCATTTTCAAGCGCATTATTAACAAGGACTACAATGCTCTTTCTTGTGCTGAGTCGGGTTCATTTCTGATTTATTATGACCTAAAGTAACCACCGGTTGAAATGTTCTTCTTCGGACATAATGAGTTTTAAGGAACACTGTAACACTGTGGGTTCAGTGGCCCTCCCTGCGATGTACTACAGGTAATTTAGGTCACGCGGTGTTCTTTACCGTGCCCTGCAATCTAGCATTTCGATTCTCTTCAGATGCGGCTGAAACGTATCCTCGAAAGTTTTTACGAATATCCGGCGAATGTCGACTTGGTGCTTCTGCGCCTTAAGGACACACAAAATTGCTCGTCTGCTAGGCAACTGTGATTTTTCGCGAACCATCCCATGCTCATCAACAGCTGCAGAGCCCAAAGAAACGGCAACAAATGTTAATCCAGCGGCGTAGCGCCAGTGTTGCTCAAAACAAGACACATTTCCGATGAACGCCTTAACGCGCTCCCAAACCACCAATTACAATCGTTACTACGAAAAAGTCATTGTACTTAAGTATTGATATCAGCGCAGTAATTTATTTATACATGAGCAATTACCGTATTTACTCTAAGCCGATGCAATACTCATAGGTGGCTTAGATTCGAGGACTTGTGAACATAACTTACAATTCACGACGACAACGAGTTGAAACTGGAAAGCATGCACGCAGGTGGTGCCCTACACATTATTCTGCATTCTTTAAGACCCATCATACTCTATAGCAGTCTGAGGCAGTCGCCCTACCGTCTGAGCTATCCAGGAAGGCTGTTGGCACATCATATGGTAGGGCGAGAGCAAGCTGATGAATCACTCGAAAGGTGCTGGTTTAATGTTTAGCGGCATCCTTCATTGTGAGATTTCTAATACGGGCAAAGTTAACATTAATTAGAACAGACGCTTTCACGACTTTCCCCCAAAATCAATGAAATGCTACCATCATGCTTCGAACACTACGTGTTTACAGCAATCTAGTGCCACAGCAGACAGCATTTAGAAAATGAAACAATCACTCCTAGAGCCCAGCCATAAAATTTGTCACGCAGAGGATTCATCGAGCGAAGTAGAACAGCAAAGCAAGCAATGCTCTCTAGAGCAGCCGTCATCCGTGCGTACACTCCTTCACTCTCCAGATTTCTGCTAACTTCTTCTCGGAGGTGGTGACGGTGGTAGTGGGCCATTAAAATAAAAAAAAGGAATTTGTCCGGCCGTGGTAATTGCTATCTAATAGCAAAGCTGCCTATGGCGCAAAGGAAATGGACAGGAAGAGAATACTGAGAAGTAAAGAAGGGATCGATAGCAAGAAAGACAGAGGAAGCTTTCTACATACACCTAGAAATCGACGTTCGCTTGATACAGTTAAAAAAAAATTGCAAGGGTGAACCTGGAACCCCGTTGACACGTGCCTAAGAGAAAAGCCATGACAGAGCCCTTCAGTACCTTAGATAGCGAAAGTGACCGCTGTATGACCACTTCTATACAGTGGTAATAAAACCGACGATGCAGGATTTCTTGACTACGCTTAGCTGAAACGCAAACTTATCATGCCCGGAAGAGGAACAGTATTTACAACTAGGTAAATAACCGGCCCGTCTGACCTAGAGCGTTTAATTGACGCACACTTATGCCAGGATTCGAGTGCAGACCACCACCTTTGATCCTATCTGATGCGGCAATACTGATACCGCCATCAAGAACATGCCTAAAGGTCTCGTAATCGGCGGGAAGAACACAAGCGTTAACTAAGCTGTCGTTCTTATGAAGAGTGCTTTTTACCTCTTGTTTTTTGAGGATTCAGGGCGCTGTCTTTTCAGCGAGGTTTCTTGAGCAGTGACACCGTTCCGTGGCTTGGGTGCTTGGCGGACACATAACCGCCGTAAAACCAGACCGCTGGCCACGGCACACTAAAGCTTTCACTCCGGCAACCTTTAAGCGTCCACCTTCCGTGGTGAGTGCGCACTTTCGTCACTTGAGTTTAATATATAGACTATCGTGATAGGGAGAGTAGATCTTAGCCCTGTCCACTTGATAACATTCTGGATACTTGCTGATATGACTACGAGAGCTGTGGCCACGTCAACTGCTACATGAGTCATGTGCTATTCTTAGCGCATTAATCATATTCCAAGCTTCTTGGCGTGTAAGAAAGAAGCAGGCATATCGAGGTGGTGAAATGTGAAATGTGCGCCCTGACGTCCTGTGACAACGAAACAATGTCTTTCCGCTGAATCAATTTCCATGTCCTGTTTCATCTCACCACTGGGATATATTGCTTATCAATGGGTGTTTCTCGGATAGTTCTTCGTGCCACGCAGCATCTGAATGCGACTGGCCGCCAACTGTCCATACATGAAGCGAAATATCACTAGCCAGCACTTAACCAATGTGAAATGGAGCACTATAAGGCGTAACATCTGAGAAGAAACCAAAAGTTCAGAAATATAGGTGCCCCCTGTTTCTCAATCTGGCGCCGGGTACAGACATCGATTACCCGCTCACTTTGCGCTTGATGTTCATTTCAATGAGAATTCGAGGACATGGGCATTGATCGCACTGTAAACCTAGCGAAGTAAACAAGCATGAACACATGAAAAAAAAAAAAATATGTGGAACTTCAGTGATGAATCGTGCGATTAAGTTTTGTGCGGAGTTGCGACTAAATGTGACCGTTGATATAGCGTGCAATACTTCGCGCCGCTCGAACGGCTCTTATGGCGTCAATAAGGTGCTTGAAGCAAGAACTGTGACGCTCGTATATCCCTAACACTGTTTATCTGGAAAGAGTGAATGCGCCAAAACTGTCGCCTAATCGGACAAACACGGTTGATTGCATACTGGGTAGAGCAGGAGCACAGTTTGTATAATAAACTAATGAACAGCTTACCTACCGGGCTTGCCCAAAGAATGCCTAAAGCTATAGTTGTCTCAAAATGAATAATGTTTTGCACAATTCCCGAAAATGATATTTACGTAAGGAATGGGGAAAGAACAACCCATTCATTGCGGGCAACAGTGTAAGTAAAATATTAATGCGATGATGAATACATTCCCAATTGTGAAATGGCTCATGAGAAAAAGCAAAAAAGAAATGAATCGTGATATTGCTGAGCAATTATATACATACTAGATTATGAGACACTGCACAATGTAACAATGCGCATTGATTTCGCACACGCGTATATCTGCATCTCGCCCCACCCGCAACTGCGTATAAAAAAGCATAGTTAATTATACAGAGAGAGAGAGAGAGAGCTTAAACCGTGTATTCGGACTCAATAATTTAACGTCCATGGCTCACGACTATCATTGCGGCGAAAAAGGGAACGCCAGCAGCTTCTTAAAGTATTCCGTACTGCCCCGAATGAGCGTAAATCTATAGTGGGGAAAACGACAGTTACATACCTAGCTGTTCTTCTACATCCAGTACGTGGTAGTATTTGACAAGGAGTAAGATTCCGAAGAACGATGACAGAAAAAAGGAGGCGTCTGAATAAATTTGAACGCCCTTGCATGATATGCCAAGTTTCAGAAACTACTTTATTCGCATGACGCCAGTGCTGGCTGGAATGCCAGCAATGTTTGTGACGTATTTGCTTTTGGTGGTGCCACTTTGTGATGCATTGCTGACTGTATATTCTAAGGTAAAGGGTGGTTGTACACCAGTTCATGTCACGGGCGACAGCATGGCACGCTGAAGTGGGAGGCCATCGACCTGCGCTCCCCATTCACGTTCTCTTCTGGCAGCTATAGGGCTGAGGTCAGTGACCAAGCTCAAGTGCGCATTGTTCGATTTCCGTTGAAGTGTAGTTCCTCTCTTCAGTGCCATGAGAAACACTCTCGTAGGAGTCGTTATTTCATCTCAGAAGATTGCTGGGGTGACCTCGTCGTTTGTGCATTCGTCTCGCATGCCAGGGAAGCTTTGTTCAGTTCCACTGTCCGCGCGCACTCCAATGTCTGCCAGTTCTCACCTGGCGCTCTGCCTTTTTGGGATGGAATTGGGAGTAAAAGTGCGGCCTTTGACCTCACCTCGTGCAGATGAACACACGTCAGCCACGCAACAATCTGCCAACCTGCCCTGTACAATTTGCAGTCTGGACACCTAAAACCCAAGCCATTTTCCGTACGAACGGATGCAGGAAGAAGGAAAGAGCCCACCTCTAAGCTCGTGGTGACGTGCATTCTTGGCGAATGTTTGGATTCCTGGCATGTTTTGAGGGCGGGAAAGGTCAGCAGAGTACTTTGCTCAACTTGACTCTTCATTTCATGAAGAAAGACTGGGCAGCCAAGAAGACGCACACAGAAAAAAAAAACAGACGCAGAAAGAGGCTCTTCTTGGCTGGTTAGTCTTTCTTCATGCAATGCGCCAACTAGCCTAACAACTTGTTTTACTGACTCTTCGTTTGCTCGTTGAAAAGCCGGTTTTATGTATTGCCATTCACCCGCGCCCCCAAGATTTCACTTCTGTTGCTAAAACAAGTTGTGAGCTACAATGGAAAAAGTATAGTTCGTGAATTAAGCTCTTTGGAGCCGCGAGGAGCACGTAATGCATCTGCCGGTCTCGTCGTGCTCAGTGCATCGAAATACTTGTGTAGGGAATGGCTTCAGTAAAGCCATGTCTCCTATCATTGGTATTCGCTGTCAGATTTATCGGGTGCCAGAAGGATCCTGCGTTACCTCTGTTGAACCCCTGTAACCCCCTAGTGGTTATGGAGTTGAGAAGTTGGAAACTAAAGGCTTGAACTAAGGTGAGGTAGCGACACCATAATAGGCTGCGCAGAGGAGAGTGCACAAACGATGGTTCAACGTCCTAAACTCCCTGAGCTGTTCTAATGGGTGTGTCGCAAACGTTGACAAAAGATACCTCCGCCACGACTTGGGAGGGGGGGGGGGGGGGGGGGGCAATGTGTGGACGCGACGAGACGCGACCAACATTATGTTTTAACATGCCACCATGTCTGAACACTCCGTCATGTCTGAACAACAACCGGTGTTCATAAAAAGGGTAAAATATTCCCACACCCTATACTTCGTCTTACAAGATATCTGCAGCACTGCGAAAGGTAGAGGAGCCCTAGCAATTGTGCCCCTAAGTGCCTCCCGCCCCTGCGCACTATAACAGAGAATTGTGCTCCTGCTGTCACACCCGCCAATTTTGGGGGCGAAAGGTGCGTAGGAGCACAATTGCCTATTGTAGTACGCGTGATCCTGATTGGACCGGGGTGCCTCTGCCTTTCGCTGTGCTGCAAACAGTTTGTGAGACGAAGTATACAGTGCAATTTATGTAACGTGTTCGCAACTACGTGGCGCTGAAAACAGCAAAGTCTCTGGTAATCCTACCATTGTGGCCTCGAAGTATTCAGTTTGATAGCATATGATCGCAATCAAACACAGTCTATCCCAGTACCGCTCTACCACCTTTTTAACAGCACGCAATCATGGTGTTGTGAAGATTTCATTTTGCCTGCGTTGCACTTGGTTTCATGCTTCGCCGAGAATGTTCGGCCAAATTTTCGTAAGCACAATTATTATCTGGCACATTTACCTTTTTTATTAGTCATTATTGCAGGGTTCAGAAGTAGTCAAATCCGAGGTGAACAAAAAGACAAAGCAAAACCCGTCACTTAAAGAGGCGTGCAAAAGTTGAATTTGTTTTCGGTTTTTAGAGTTTGAAGTCCCAAAGAGATTCAGTCTGTGATGAACGCCAGAGCTGAGGGCTCTAAATATTTTGACCACCTGACATCACACAATACAGGGGCGCCTTGCTCATCGCCTCAACCGAAAACAAAACGGCCGCCGCCGCCGGGATTGAAGCCGTGTCGTTAGTTTCAGCAGATGATCGCCGTAACTATACTGAGCTAGAGCGGGAGAGCGCAAGGGAGAAAAACAAACGTGACCTACAGAAGATACAGCACGAGCGCTCGTGGTATCTTTGTTTTGATTTTGTTTTCTGTTGTCGCCATTTTTACGCTTACTTCTGTAAGGCACAAATAACTAACAATCCAACTTTAGTACACAAAAAACACATGGCTCTCCCGGTTCTTAAGCTTGACAACAAAAGGGGATTTACAAAATTCCGCAGAACAGATTATTCTGGAACAACCCCTCTGGGATTGTTCACATCAACACTCATGTGCTTCACAAATCGTTTCGGAATAAACAGGATATATTGGCGTAACCCTAAATATAGTTTGCAATAAGTGTGTATTGTGGGCATGCATGCTGGATAGGTCATGCTGTGTCGAAATGTTGACTTCCCAATCGCAATAATGCTTGCCTGACGCCTATAAGTGACTCTGACGCATTCATATCGAAGTTATTGGGTCACCCATGAAAACGTCGCTACTGTGTGAGCGGAGAAGCTATCACCTCCCCTTGTGTCAAATTGTATATCGCTATCAATGTCAAAATACTACCAGCTCAGCCCAGTTCAAGCGCTCAGATAAACCGAGAAGAGTTGCTGGACATTGTACGTGCTAGGAGCACGCTGTCATCAAAATGGTGTTCAAGGAAGTGTTCTGGTACTTACGATAGCCCGGTAGAAATCAGTGCGAAAGAAACGAAAGAAATACGAAAAAAAAAAAGGAAGAAGATAACACCAGCGCTGCTCTTTCGTGCCGCATCCAGTATGTGCTCTTTGATATATCACTGTTCACAATCTACACCAACTTTCTCAAAATTGCTGCTTTCCTATTTATTATATCAAAATGCTTAGCCATATTTGTATTTGCAGTTATTCATTCAGGGAGCAAAATGTTTTTAGTTGCTGATTTTTTTTTTATTCGACACGTTTGCCATCAGGCATAGTGAAAAAGGGAGCGGGAAGTAGGAGAAAGTTAGAAGGAGTGCAAATTGGTCTTTTGTTCTTTTTTTTTTTTTAATTCGCAGAAATTCCCAATAAACTTATTTTCTATAGTGGCCACTTGCGGTAGTCAAATCCAAAGTCCCACCCCAGGATTATTTTCCTTAGGTAGCACTGTCTCACGGATGCTGTAGCTGGACAGGTTCACAGCAAGTGTTTCATGTCACACAGTTCCGGTGAAGCACCTGCGGGTATTTGTCGGTCACTTGAAGTCGTTCGTCACGTCACCGATGACGCACATAAGGAGTATTGCGGGGAGAGGGCATAAATACGAAGGAATTAGAGCGCGTGTTTGCTGGCGCAAAGAATCTTCCTCAGAAATATATGGGACAGAAATGGATCTGGGGGACATTAGATGCTTGCAGTGAAACATTTCGCATTGTATGTTTTCCTTTTACCAAGCCTCTGAAGTATGGCACAAAGCTTCAGTAACAAGATTAGAAGCAGGCAAAGAAACATATATAATGGACATCCCGGTCAGGTCATAGACCAGTTCAGGTAACAATCGTGCAAGTCATTAAATAAAAGCGAGAAAAACAGATTTGTAAAAGAATACGCGTGCGGAGATTACTGCGTGCGACAATATGTTGTGCACGAAAGCACTAACAGGCAGTGTCTAAAAATGCCCACTGTTTCAAGTGATCACGAAGAAAACGAATCATCGGGGACTCCAGCTTGCACGTGTACTGTGGAGATATTCTACAGCACACGTGACGACATGAGTGACTGGAGGTATTTTATTAGCTGGAATCAACGCCATCTTTCATTTAACGTTTAGTAATTATGATAACTAAGATTTAAAGAACACTACATTCCTTATTTTTGTCACTGCAGAAAGAAATCTTGTGCGAGAAGTCTCATAGATTTCCCGTTGATGAGCCTAAATAACTTAGTCCGCTCCATTACACCTGACACAGATATGCTTGCATAGATCAAGCAGTTCTTCATTAATAAAAACTGCTTTCACCTATATTGCTGATTACGCGCTCAAAACGTAAGGGCCCTTAGCAATTAAAATGCACCGGCCGCACCGCTTCAAAGAGTGCAGCAGTGTCGTCGTCGTTCGTCCGGTGCCGCTTGTGCCCTGACTTTTTCCACCGTGGAAAAAGGCTTTTTCCTCGTTTCGGCAATATGTAGGCTTATACGAATTCTCGTACGTCGTCCACTCACGTGAGAGGCGATGCTTGAAAGTGCAGCATGCACTACGTGCATGCTACCCAGAGCAGTGCAGACGACTTCGCTTATTGTGGTAGAGGAAGTCGAAAAAGATGTCCGTCTCTCAGAGCCGGGATGGTTCGCCCCTAACGCAAGCGTTCCGTGCGCATAGTACAAGCATCCGTTGGATGATGCTGCGTAGTGGCGATGAACATGCGGTTAGCGGTCAGGAGGGGCAATATTTGTCACCTTGGCGTCAAGTAGCGTTACCTACTATCGACGAATACAACCTCGTCGCGGCGTTTTAGGTTCCGTGTCTTTTTTTTTTTTTTTTTCCTGTAAACACGAGAGATTCTGTGCCACTTTTACCAAAAATAGCAAGAACGTGAGAGAAAATTGCCTGCTCGCAAAAGAGAAAAAAAATAGAACAGCGCTAACTACATAGGGTGTATGCTGGATATAGTACGTACTATGACGCTCAGTATGAGCTACACAGCGCGAGCGTGTGGCCGAGCGCTCAGCGTGGGTGTACGGTGGCGCCGATTGTGCCTTGTTTCCGAGCTATCCGGAGAGGGCGCAGCTGCTCCAGATAGCTGCACATCACCTTCACTTGCTTGCTTTCACCTTCACCCTCGTTGGGTTTGTGTTGATATCAGTCTCGAAAATGATAACTGTAGCCGTCGGTCGACGCCCAAACTTAATGCGCGAGGGCCCCTCTACGCAAGTAGCCCGCAAGAAAAAAAAAGGGAGGAGTATCACTACGCGCTTGTTTCGTGGCCGTGTGGTTTCTGCAGAAACGGGCTCTATTCCGAGCATACACGTTTGCAATAACTTGCTTCACGTGTCTGGACACCTTCACAGTGCGGACCTTATATAAAAAATCTGCTCCGAGAGATGGCTGCGTAGAGGGCACCGCTGGCACGGTTGTGGGGCAGCGAAAACGCGACACGAACGAAAACGACAAACAAAAGATACAAATTCACCGAATCCGATTTTGTCTCCCCAAAAATGGTGCTTTTTATGGAGCTGATGGCAAATGTAAGATGTACTAAGCTTGCAGACAAAGCAACTGTAGTGAACTACGAGCGGATATCACGACGATGAAGAGAACTACGAAGTGCCGCTGCGCTGCTCGAGCTCGCTTATGTGTGCCTATGGACAGCCTCGCGGAAAAAATTTCGTGGTTTATTGGTTTATCGAGATTGTGAAGTTTGTCGATGATAATCTGAGTGGTTGCCAAAGGTAGAACCTTTGATGGATCTAAAGCAATTTTAGAACGATGAAGCCAGCCCCTGGCAGGCTTACTATATCAATGTCTTGAGTGTGTTTGTATTGTCTTGCAAAAGTCAGGCAATAATAAAAAAAAAATCAGGGCTTAAAAAAAATTATGTGTGCCTAGACTTGCTGTATTCTTGTGTTCGCTGTGCATCTTACAGAGTGCTATATTCCCTGTTGAACCCTCAGTAAAACCCCTTTCACAAACATTATTTCCTGTCGTCAAGAGCAGGCACTATGTTTCATCGCGGATGCGGAGAGAGCAAACAAAAGCTCTAGCTTTGGCAGTATTGCACTTGATGTATGAAACCGAGTATAGACTTTCGCTTCATCATGTTAATGAACGGGAGAGACTGGATGGGAGGGGCGCAGACTTATATGCGTCAAAGTGGCTGCTTGTAGATGCTAACACTATTGGAAACGTTACATGGATCACGTTATGCCTGCTTCTGATTTTGCGCTGATCATTAAACGCGCAGCCCTACTTGGGCGAAGAAAGCGCTGTCGATAACGTTCGCACGGCATGTCTCGTCCGAGGCAAACGCGCTGCATCATCTTGCAATTCTGCTACAGCGAAAACAGAATGAGTAAGAAAGAAATGGGGTGTCCTTCAGATAAAGGGGAACAAGAGGTTGCTGGAACAGCCGCACGCTCTCCAGATAACTCTAAAACACGGCACAATCAGCGCTGCGCTCGGCCACGCATTCGCGTGATGCAGCGCATACTGAGCGTGATAGCACAACCATCGATTTCAGGCTTGACACATCTTAAATCCTTCAAGCGCAGTGCTTCTTTCTGAAATCTTTTGCGACCCAACGCATTAAGAATTGTCGGAATCGTCTCAATCAACTTAAACTTGTCCCGTTGACTGGCTGTAATATCATCCCTTCAGAAGCTTCTTGGCCTTTCCTGTCTTTTTTTTTTTTTTTTTCCTGATTAAAGCTTGCGCGCAATCCTTTCGCAGTGAGAGTGACACTTCGTCCTCTTCGCTGCTTTCAGGGATGCACGAAATTTTATTTTTAATGCAGTACTCATCGACGCTGTTTTTAGACGTGTCCGGTAAACTGAAACAAAGCTCTGAGGTTTTCTGGCGCTCAGGTATTTTCATTCTCCTGTGCAAAACTACAACAACAACAACAATGATATATCTTCGCATAAAACTGAAGCGACATGTTAGGGCAGTCATTAGGCTCGCTGATAGGCCGGAAAACGCACTGCAGCGTGATTCATACGTTCAACGTTATTGTCGACTAAGAATGATAACTTATACACATTCCTTTTTCTGTGAACGTTGCTGCAGGGAAAGAAATAAGCTCATTTACCAGGGACCTTATTGCGACTGATGCAGCTACCCAAACAGGCAGAAAACAAAAAACAAATTGGGACCAAAAAGTGAACAAAGAAACACAAAAGTGGTTTATGGGTTCACCTGTTGATAGGTCAGAAAACTGAACTCAGTGCTTTCTCTATATGCCTTGCTAAAGAATCCACAACAATCAATGGCGTATAGAGTTTTGCTTCTGCACTCAGTGTAGAAAGTCAGCGCGTAAAGTCTGCCTTATTTGTCGCACCATCCATCAAAGGGTTAACTTACGTTTGGGAGCGTGTGCACGGGCAGTGAGACAGGTCTTTTCAGCGGATATTTGTTGAAGCCGTGGCAGTGCGTTTGGACAGAAAGCCGATAAAGCCCGTGTTTATTACCAGTGGCAGTGAACCAGTCAAACGTCCTCGGAGGCAGTCTGGCAGAAACACTCGTGGGGCCTGCTTTACAACATTCTCGCGCCCACGCACACACACGAGTAGCACCTTCACGCACAGACGCGACACCCCAAAGCCCACATCGTGGAACTCGTCGATTTCGCAGTGTAGCAAAAGCATGCCAATGGCCATAGCAGTCGCGCTTGCGATGCACTGAGTATATTCGAGTTACCAGTCCCGGACTCTACTTGCTCAGAGACCCCGGCTTCCACTCTGACAGGAAGCAGCGTCACGGTCACAAGACCTGATTTCCAGGGCCTTGCAGGCTCCCACTGTCGTCTGCTGTGGTCACATGACCTTGCAAGCTCGGTCCATCGTTTGCTTTTAGCAGACGAAGACGATGTCAATCATCACTCACCACGACGCAGTTCTTTCGCAGTGACGCCACACGAACGTTTATCTTTTGGCGTGCGTATAATATTAAAGATAAATATCAGAGGCGCGAACAAATCGGCGCCTTTCACGAACGGAGCGTGATATGCCTGAATGCGAAGCGTTTTACAGTACTCAGTTTGGTGCAGGATTTGCTTGCCCTTTCTGCTCGTGAAGTTCTTCAAACGCCCAGCTCACTGCGCTCGCAAGCAGACGAAAGTGTTTTACAAAAGCATTTATAACAAGCTTTAGCTGCTCCACAACACAGTGATTGCCTTGCGACGCTTTCAGACCTGCGCGCTGAAGATATCGCGAAAATGGTGGAGAACTTCTGGACAGCACGAACAAATAATTCGTACTCGGGGCACTGAACGCTTTCTTGCGTAGGGAAATTCAAGACAAGAAAGCGAAGACGCAAAGCTGGAGCTTGTGTCATTGTTTAGCTCACGATATCGTCTGCAGGAACACAAAGCGTACTCAGAATGCGCTCGAAGTCCAACTTATATGGTCGCCGGCTCGAAAACTGCACTAGTGGTCGGAGCTGTGGTCTGCCCGAGGAAAATCGAACCCCGGACACCTGTCAGAAAGGTGCCCGGGGCTAAAAATCGAACATACCCAGTGACGTCGTAAGCACGTTTATCTCTTGATATGCGTGTAACACACTATAGGTCGACAAAAGAGGCACGAATAAATCGATGCCTTTTGCGAACGGAACAATACAAGCCTGAGTGCGAAGTGTTTGACGGAGCTCAGGTTAGCGAGGTTTGCTTCCTGTTACTCTCGCGAAGTTATCCCAAGGCCAAATAGCTCAACTCGTTGTGCTCAAAAGAAGAAGAAAACGCTTGCAAAAATATTTCCAACCAGCGGGAGCTGCTCAAGCACACAGCTGTTCGCTTACGACGATTTCAGGCCTGCACGTTAGAAAAGCGCAAGTCAGGTGAATAATTTCTGACAAACAATGCATGCACGCGGCTGTGAACGTGTTCGTGTGTAGTGAATTTCAAGACAAGAAAGCGAAGATGCAAGGTTCAAACGTGTTACAGCTGCTTAGAAACCAGTTACGGAGCTCGCGCCATGGTTCGAAATACGACATTTATCTACAGAAACATGAAAAATACGCAGTATGCGCACGGAGTCTAACTCAATGTGGCCGCCAGCCTGGTGGTATACTTTACCAAGAGCTGCATTGGCGGACAGAGCTTCTGGGCTGCCCGCGAAAAGTCGAATGCGCGATTCGGGCCAGCAAGCAGTCCGGGACTGTCCGAGACTGGTTGAACGTGCCCACTGGGAGCAAATATATTTAGCTGTTAGGTTGACTATACAGGCGCTTTGTTTCTGCAACTGCCGTCGAATTCCAGGGTCGCGGCTCCCCCTGCGGTAGTAGTGTTCCTGTACGTGCACAAGGACCCTTTGTACTACCTGAACCGGTGCTGAGTACACACAGGACCGCCTCGCCCCACTGCGGCACTTTTCGGGACTATAACGTAACTAATGCCAGCCGGACTGAAAAGCCTTACCATATTTTGCGCAATCCGTTCCGTCATCATCGTCATCATCAACCTTACTAAGTGCAGAGAAAGCTAAACACCACTCGAGTATTTCTCTAATAAAATCTGCTTTGTACTAGCTCCAGCCTCTTATCCTCCCTAATCGAGTGTGTCATAAAAACGAACACTTAGAGGATCACGAACACCTAGGCAACCTAACGCGGATTTAATACTGTGCCCAAGGATGCGGGCGCCGGACGCTTTTCGGTGAAGGCGAAAAGCGAGGCATGCTGTAAACGACAGTAATATTTAAGAAAAAAAAACAGTTACAGAAACGAGGCGCTGGTGATCCTCTATCGTCTGGGAAATAGCGTATGCTGCTAGAATCCGTCGAGACAACAAACAGGAACGTATGTACATAGGCCAACGCAAATGGGGTAGCTGGCAGAAGTTGGCTGCTACATTTTCTGTGAAGCCGACTATACCCTGTGTTCAAAGACGGTGCTCAGTACGCACGACGCTGAAGTAAATGGGCCTCATGTAGGTCTTGCCCTTATATCATTCGAAAATCTCACAGTGGCGACCCATCGAAGTGTGTCTACCTGAAAAAATAACATTGCAGTTATAACATTACTTATAGAATTACAACTGCAAAGGCAGGTATAGCGCAATTCTAAAGAACATGAGGCAGTTGGCTCACAACGCGAAAAACAAGAGCAAGTTAGGAATAATACTTGGAGGGGACACGACATGAGGCTACTATAGCTGATCATAATTTGGTCGAATCGTTCCAGAGTTCTTTTGTTGGTTGCAGTAGCGTACTTTTGCCAGTAGCCGTTCAAAATTACAAATTTCTGTACTCTGTGTCGGTGCTACAGGTACGAATCACAGCTCTGGCGTATCATCAAGCCTCTAGGTCCTCAGAACTGTAGCGCAGCGAGCTGTTCAGTAGAGAACTGAACGTTCTCGGCAGGGTTCTAGTAGGCCCTGTCACGCTCGGTGACCAAGCATTTTCCTTACGCATATATGAAAACTTTCTATCTATTAACACAAGGATCTCCGACACAGTCATTTAACTTCAGCCGTTCGTCTGCAAAGAGCGGTGTCCAAAATGTGCTCGGGAAGTATAGGCGGCCTTTTTATTGCATGTCGGTGAAGAGACTGCATGGAGTGTGACATAAACAGCATTATCCCTAACATCCGTGCTGCCTGTGTACTTCACAATATATGTGGACAAATATCCGATCGCTTGATGTTGGCTCGATTCAGCTCTGGCTGAAGATCACAGGCGTCATCAGCCGGCGATATGTGCTCGGATTGACGGGTCGGAAAGCCCTAGCAAAACATCTTCACAAACTGAAATGTTCAAAACGTGCTATGTGCTCTCTTAGAAGGCTGAATTGTATGCAGGAAATTCATGTGAAACATCCTCAGTGGTGAACTGTTGCACAAAATAAGCATGCTATATGGCCACAAATGTGCATGTTGATGACATTCATGTTCGTTTCCATCGGCTTTTTCGGCAAAGAAAGACCCCGCAGTATCAACCTTTCTGTTCTGGAGGCTGTTGGAGTCTTTCATGATATCAGCCACACCTCTTTTATCAGCCCTCGAAGCTGTTTGAGTTCTTCCTAACAAAACATGAACAGCCTTTCTAGTATATATATGACACGTTCGCTTTCTGCTCCAAAAAGCGTCACAAGCATCTGTATGGAACAAGCAAACAGCCGATGATACGCAGTGAGTCGCTCATTGCTCCAGTGGGTGCAACACAAGTGAAGATGTTACAAGCACTAATTTCGCTGTCGTCCTGATATGTGCCAGCGTCCTGATGTTTCATCCACTTTGGTTTTTACAATACACTAATCAGTGCCTTAGATTTGTTATCTGCGAAGTACAAAACGCAGATAATATTCCGCGCGCGCTCGCCTAGTAGCTACATCGTTGCGCGTGCCTTAGGATGTATATATTGACTGCAACTCTCTCTACCTTAAAACTTTGCACAAAAACAATTATGTGCTAATCAGTGTGCCTTTTTATAGATGTTAACCGGTGTGTAGAATTGTACGAAATATCAAGCTTTTTCTTGGAAAGCTGCTCAGGAATGTGAAGCTTAAATAAAGATACAAGATTCCCAATCGCAAAAGCAGCATTTACGAAAATTGATGCGTCTCTACAGATAAGACTTTATTCATACATATAATTCCAACTGTCTAATATACAGCGAATTATTTTCTTTTACATGAATTTGCTTTGCGTTCGGAAAAAGAAATTAGTCTGCTGAGAGCATATACACGTATGTAGCCCTCGATTGACGCAAATCTAAAACAGATGCAGTCGGTTTAATTCATGTATAAGCAGCAACATTTTATCAAGAAATAGGAAGCCAGAAATGTCCGCAGAAGAAAGGAGAGCAGCCAACAAAAACAAAAAGTCATTGTCCACCAAAATTTAACATTCTTCTCAATTCCTTCAAAATAATACCACTATTACACGCAAGTACGATCTGCGGCAGGAAAGTTCACTGTAGGGAGGTTGGGGGGGAAGGGGGCGGTTTCTTGGCGCGAACGCATGAACTGTCATTTTTGATATCGCGTTTCGAAAGCAGTTCGCCAGCAGCAAGTTATTCGGCGCGGAGCCCATGACCTCTCTGGACAGCTTAGAAAGTGCCGATATCGTCTCCAGATGTGCATATTCGACTTCTAATAGAAGTTAAAACGTCTGAATAAATACATCCGCCATGGAAAAGGCTGCCGCATTTTCCATTTCTAGCTGTAAACAGGAAGAGCGTACCAATCTCAGAGGAACTTTATTCGCTGCAATACAAATCGATATTCCCTCAGGTATTTCGACCAAGAATTTTTCGCTTGGGCTATATGTAACTCCCAAAAAGCGCAAAATTTGGCCTCCGTAAACATTAGGCCGAATTGGACAGAAACTGCCATCACGCTTATCCACCATCATCAGGTGGACTATATTCACTGCAGGGCGAATACCACACCCATATTCCTCCAATTAACCCGGTCCTGTGCTAGCCACATCCACTTGACTCCTGCAAACTTCTTAACCTCATCCGCCCTCTTTCTGCCGCCCCTGCTTCGCTTTACTTCCCTTGATATATCCAGTTTATTACCCTCAGCGACAGTCGGTTATCCTCTCTTCGTAGTACATGTCCTGCCCATGCCCATTTCTTCTTCTTGAATTCCACTAGAATGTCAATAACGTGAATTATTTCTCCGACCTACTCTGCACGTTTCCTATCTCTTAACGTTACACCTACTCATTTTCGTTCCATAGCTCTGTGCGTTGTCCTCAGTTTAAGTAGAATTAATCCTCTTTGTTAGCCTCCACGTTTCAGTCTCATAGGTGAGTACAGGTGAGATGCGACTGTTGTATACTGTCCTCTTCAGCGATACCGGTAAGCTGCTAGTCATATTCTGCGAATGCTTGCCAAATGCGCTCCATCCCAATCTTATTCTCCTAGTTACTTCCCTTTCATGGTCCGGATCTGTAGCTACTATATGTCCTAAGTAGGCATATTCGCCTACCACTTCCAGAGCTTCGCTACCTACATTTTAAACTGCTGTTCCTCTAGAAGCGGTTGAACAATTACATTAGTATTTTGCATACTGATGTTTATGCCTACCTTTCTGTTTTTCCTATCTAGGACAGCAGTAATTATTTGAAATGCTTCCCCTGAGTTACTTAGCAAGATAATGTTATCAGTGAACCGCAGATTATTGAGGTTTTCTTCCTCAACCCTTATCCCTAACTGCTGTCATTCCAAGTCTGTATATACTTCCTATAAGTAGGCTGTGAGTAGTACTGAGGAGATCGCGTCTCCTTGCCTAACACCTTCCTTTATGGGAATTTTGTTACTTTCTTTATGCAGAACTATGGTTGCTGTGCAGCCACTATATATATATATATAGCATCGTAACAATATATATATGTGGTATGTATAAGAGGAGGTTATATTCCGAGCATTTTTCTATCACCTGGTTGATGGATTGGATATGATCGATAGTAGATAGTAGAGGTACCTTTTCCGAAAACCTGCTTAATATTTTGCTTGATTGGAGTCTAAGGTTAATTATGTACATGCTTAATATAGAATGTAAAATTTAGATCGGCCTCCGTCTCATGAAACCAGAATTTGTTAACAATAGATATCTTAGACGTTTTTAATGGGCGATAGGAGCCCGAATTTGAAATGTTTAAGTT
Organism: Amblyomma maculatum; assembly: GCA_023969395.1. Lineage (NCBI taxonomy): Eukaryota > Metazoa > Arthropoda > Arachnida > Ixodida > Ixodidae > Amblyomma > Amblyomma maculatum. The sequence goes on from JAJIZL010024256.1 coordinate 274,151, forward strand.
TTCATCTACTTTTTTTCGGGCTCGAAACCGGGCCGCGGTTTGATAGAGCCAAAACATAAGGCATTGGTCTACTGCGCCATGTGGGTGCAGGTTAAACATCCCCAGCTCGCAGATATCTCCGGAGCCCTCCACTACGGCGTTTTCATAGCCTGAGCCATTTTGAGGCTTTGAACACCATAAACGCACCAACCACACCAGAATCGCATTAACTGAACTAACTACCAGCACTTATCGGTGCGGCGTGGCCTATGAGGCACAGGTAGGGAATGAACGAACGCACGCACCTTGCGCATTTAAGACCGCGATATCTGCATACTTACGTCGAACATTAGTGATTCGTCTTTTTGGTTGTTTTACATGGCAAATTTTCTGATAAAGACATCATTCACGTGTGGGCTATACTGGCGACATGCAGCTAAAGCAACTGCCATTCGTTTTTTTCTAATTTCGGTACTGCCCTCACCACGAGAGGAACCAGGCGATCACCACCCGCCGCCGTATCCGCAGGCGGAGAGCGAGTGCCTCGATGCTCACGCTTCCGCCCGCCGTCGTTGTGCAAGAGGGGAGGGGAGGGGGGGCGGCGTGTATCGAGGCACCCTAAGCAAGCTTGTGATCGTTGCGCCCCTAACGGTGGTGGAGGGCGCAACTCAAGGATAAAAGATCCCAGTGTTTCCGCTACGATTGTGAATGTCGTAGGGAAAGAGCGCGCGCTACGCTCGCTCGGCAATATCACACTGCGTGCTACTGGTGCTGTGTAAAAGCGTCCTCGGGGCAAAAAGAAAACACGGCAGCGCGACTGTGCGCCGTTTTGTTAGCGCCAACGAGATGGAGAAGCCAGGAGGCATCATTCTAATGCTTTTCCACACCCATCAGACAAGAGAAGGCTGCTTTGGGTGCAGAAACTGCATATTGACATTGATAAGCCAATCACAACGTTCATGGTTTCGTGTTCGCGGCATTTTCAGGGCAGGTGACCCATATATTTTTTCCAGAAAGGGACCCGGTGCCAGTAGACCTTTATTTTGTTTTATTTAATCGTTACTGGTCAGTTTAACAGTAGCCGCCTGATACAACCACAACAACGTTTGCAAAATTGTACCTCGTCATAACTCAAGCTGAAATTAAAGTATCAGCATTTGTACTCTCTACGTTTTATATTGCCGCTCTGGTGCTTGTTTATTCCAAACACTTGTGTTTCATGACCCGCAAAATAAAAAATAAAGAACGAAGTGAAGAGATCAGAGCGGCGAAAAACGAACGCATATAGAAAGCTGGAGTCAGCGGGCAAGAAAAAAATTACGCACAATTAAGTATGGTTAGGCGTAATGCGAATAGGGCCCGTTAACACGTCATGTTTCACTTCGGCTTCGGTTCGACGCTCGGTGTTAACGGTCAAGCAGGCTTCAGACAAGGATAGGTAAATTGGGTATTTGGGGCCCTGAGTGGTAGCGCATTATAAAATTTTTGGGCCGCTTAGCATGTCTTAGGAGGAGGATGCTAGCGGTGCGTTATGGACCTACTGCGCACTGATGGAAGTTGAATACGAACGCATACAAAACACAGCATGAGAGACGTGATTATGTATATATCTAACATGCTCGGCCGCCGTGATGGCGCAATGGTCTAATGCACTGGCCAGAGTAGCTGATCTTTTCTTCCTCTCCCCTGTCTCCCTGCGTCCAAAGCCCACTGGACGTATTATTGTATCTTGTCTCAGGACAAGCAGACTTCCAACGGCTGCAGTGGCTGAGTGGAAGCTCTGGTCTTAGCATGCTGAACGTTAAAGCTTCGAAGCCTGTCGATGTAACTCGCCGGTGATGATTAGGTTGCTGTGACCTGCTTCAAGCCTATTCCTTCCTTCCTTCCTTCCTTCCTTCCTTCCTTCCTTCCTTCCTTCCTTCCTTCCTTCCTTCCTTCCTTCCTTCCTTCCTTCCTTCCTTCCTTCCTTCCTTCCTTCCTTCCTTCCTTCCTTCCTTCCTTCCTTCCTTCCTTCCTTCCTTCCGTGACTTCTTTCTCATTACATGATTGCAACTGTTTCGAGTTTTCTTTTCTTCTCGGCGCTTACCACTCATTCTTTTGTTTGACTGCTCCTACTCAATTGCCCCTTTCCTTACCCTCTTGTAAAACTAGTCAGCTATTAGGTTTACTTCATTTTTAAGGGGAAGCTTTCTTGCCTCCTGAGTGCCGTTTACAGGGCCTGTCACCAGGAGCTGGGCATGTCATCACATGCCCCCCATGAATTCTTTATAAGAAAAAAATAATTAGAAGTTGTTCAGCTCGGCTACGCCGGGATATACGTAGCGAGAGCTACTTTCCTCTGGTTTCAACGTATTGCCGAGCCTATTGTTGAGCGTATATTGATTAGCAATGAAGAGACATTGGTGGTCACATATTTTTTTTTTGTTCCGTGCACAAAAAGAAAGACGACCTGGTTATCACTATAGTAACACTCAGTCGTTTTGCTTGAATGTATGCAGTATTTTGAATGTACAGATACTCTTTGACATATGAGTATGGCAGTCCCCCACTGTGTGGTATGGACGTTGGGATATGTTGCAAAATTAAAGTGGAATTTTTGTTCCACATGACGGCTAAACAAATCCTCATCGGTGTCGAAGTCCCCCAAAGTCACACATGACTCTGAAACCGTGCCGTAGGCTGGCACACAGGTGGCAACCACGTTAATGGTATGTTCGACAGACGTTTGCGGCGCCACATATACTCCTATGCCGCTCTCCATAAGTTTAACCCTGCAGAGCTGTCTTCTCCATTGTTCACTGCGATTGAAGCAAATGTCTGACAGCAGCGACGCCTTGTCTCACGTAGATGCAGACTCCGCGGCTTTCTTATTAGGTTCAAGACGACTGGCATCAGCAACCAGGTTACGCAACATGCCTTTAAATCCTCTTATGTCGCTGTCGGCGGTTCCGAAAGGCTGCATCTGAGCTGCTATGCGTCCCCTTGTTACGTTCAGCATCCTCCATGGCGTCTCCGCTTGGCGAGGCGCTCTTCTCTCTGTTCAGACGTCTCTGCTGCTCGCTTGGCCTTTCGGTATCCATTATTTCTCTGCTGAATGGCTCATTGCCAGGCGACAACTACTGCATTTCAGGAATTGAGCCTCTCTCCTGTCGATACCGCCGCTGAGTAGCGGTCTCTCCATCTCCATGCGAAACGACTGTGCTGCGGCCGCCGTGTCTCGCCTCCGTTATATACATGCAGTGGCGCATGCGCAGTTATGGGCGTAGCTAAAGGCCGACCTCCAAGGGGCGAACTTTCACGGCGAAATTCGCCCCGAGTAAAGTGGCGCGCTGCTGCGAAATATTTCCGCGATCCTCCAAAGAGCGATTGCTGCTGGCGCGCTGCCGTCGGTCACAGTGTGTAGCCGTCCATAGTGCCGCTCCCACGTCTCGCACATTGAAGAACTGTATACCATCGTAATGACGCCTTATGGCTACCGAACGTTAAAGAAACGGCTACAGCATACTTCTGGAAAAGAAAATGACAGGCTACGGCATCGTACCTTGTATGCTTAGGCGCCAATGCGCTGCTGCCCCGGCCACTAGGTTCTCCGCTTTTGTCACAAGTTTGTATTTATATTCGTTGTAAGCTTTTCCTTCCATTAAGCCTTACAAGGCGTTTCAGTGGAGCTGTACAAGCTGGCTTGGCTTTAACGTTTTTGTGCACACTACCGCGGCAGCAACGGGAGAAGAAGCCCCGCGACCAGCCATGAAAACGTAGATCATCGGGGCATATTTACTCGCATTGGAATCTTCAACGTGCTTCGCAGCCGACGCGAGAACAGTGATTCTAAGAATTCTATACATCGTTTGCATTACAAAGAGCGAGCCACTATGCCATTGCAGGAAAGGACCATTTGCATTCACTTCACCCGAGAAGCCAACGCCCTGCGCTCGGAATCGACAGTTTTTTCAAACCACGCGCCGGCCGCTGCAAGGACACGTGCTATAGCTTCGATCCTAGATTTGATTATGCTCCATCGGAAACGTGTTGATTCATGCCATACGAAACGTCTCTTTTGACGATATTTGCAAAAGTGTTCTCGCAACAGAACGAAGCCGGCCGGTGCCGGCGGCCATTGTAGAGCGACCATGTTAGATCGGGCATATATAGTATATACCTTGGATAGGGCGCGAACAGCACTTTCTCGCGCCACGCGTGCGGCGGATACATCGCCGGGGAAAATTCTTCAGTTATTCGAAAGATTTTCGCTCCGCCCATCGAGTTCGGCCTTTAACACGTGGCATCCGCATGACGGTGCGCGCTGCAGCGGCGGCCGCACCCGGCAGCGAAGCTCTGATGTCACTCACCTGCTTTTCCTCTCTGCAGCGAATGTCACACATTCCAGAACGGTTCCACAGTGAAATGCTCGAGTGGTAGCAAAAGTCGGGTCGACTGGAGTCGAGCTACCATCCTTACGTGTCCCAGCCGAGCGCACTAACCACTATTCTGCGCCGGCTCCCGGTGAACGTATCCATAATTCTCCTTGTCAAGCGTAATGACAGTGGAGGGGGTAAAGGAAAATAAAAATGTAATAAAATTAAAGAAAATAATAATAAGTGAAATAAATATATAAAACAATAAATATAAATAATAAAAAATAAGAATGACGATGCGTCTAGTGTTGCAACAGCAGCAACGATCAGGTTTTCGCTCCAGTGCTTCAAGATCTTTTTTGTTGCCTTTTCTACGCATACCGCGCGCATTGTATAAATTCCGCCACGTACCAGTTGTGTTGCGGCTCTAGGCTTTTTTTTTTTTTTTTTTCAGTGTGTGTGTTTCCAGATTTCTTGCTTACCTTCCGCTGAAGGAAGCTAGAGAGCAATTGAGAAGAGGTTAATTGAAAAGCAGTAACCAAGGGGAGGGGAAACATTAGCGGCCCTTCGTGGCGCAGAGTAACTCTTAAGGCTTTCTCAACGCTGCCACAAAAAATGTTGTCGAATGTTAGTAAATACTTAGTGTACCATTGGGATTATTTGGTCTGAGTTTGTCATAAAGTTGACATTAACGCTTAGCCAATCTCGGCTAGAGTTAAAGCTGACTTCAGTGGAAGGTGTCCACCCTACTGATTTATTACGAACAGGCCTTAATGTCCATTAACTCTGCCGCCAATTTTGAAGCAGGACTTTCGTGATTCTTTGCAAGATAGGAGCGCGGTTACGAGTGCAGTGTATAGTCAAGCACGAGAAGCGGTTGACCAGTAGAAACATACGGCGTGCATTTCGCCCTTGCAGATGCCTCCACCAGAAATGAAAATAAAATGTCAGCAGCGAGACTAAAGTAAAAAATCTCTATGGTGGGCCTATATTCATTTCGTGCATTCCCAAAGCGCGCCTCAAATGTGATGCGTATATACTACACTAGCCCTGTTGGCACTCAAATACATGCAGAGCTGATGTGGTGTGGTAACTACAATTTCGAAGCAGATTGTCGCTCGAATAACGGAGTGGATCCCTTCGGTTCATCGAACCCGCTGCGGTAGCTTCGGAGTCAGGTCGCCGAACCCTGAGGACATCGTGGAGACCGTGGGCGCGGTCGCTGACACTTGTGGTTGCAACCGTAGGCGTACGCGCGCACGCTACGCGCTATCGGAGCACGCGGCAGCTGCGCGGCGAAACGCGCGCTATCCGCCGTTTCGAAATATCCCTCGTCGCGGCGTCGCCAATCAACAACCTTGCATGCGATCGTCGCTACGCCATACGCGTCAACGAGTTTCCGCGGGGTACGCTCGAGTCGGGCTACAGCAGTTTCCCGCTAGGCTTGTTTTTCTTCGTGGGTGCGCCGTTCCATGGACTGCGTGCGGAGCGCGAGGTTATTTCATGCGCACGAGGACAGCGACCAGCGATCGTTCACCTCGCCTCGCTTGTGAATGTGCGCGAGTCCTTGCTATGTGGTGGGGGTGCGTATCACTATGTGTGAGCACTCTAGAATGCTTTCGCGCGCTATTTTTTTTTTCTTTACTCAGGTTGTTCACCTCTCGTAACGGATGCGGACTTGCTGCGTAGCTCGCTACGTGCTACCCACAAAGCCAAGTACGCCAAGCTCGCTAACCATACTATGGTGTTGGAGCTGGGATAAACCGTCTCCGTGGCGCGTGTTCAAGTGCGACAATAGCGACTGCTTCTAGTTGTCACGTTTAGGTCCATTTTTGGGGAATCTCGCGTGAGGTAGAGGTTCATTGATGCCATCGAGTGGCGTTGTGGAACAGTCTTCCTTGTTGCTTGTACATCGGTATATCTGTGTGCACTCTACTGCCATCGTCGCCACGTGCTAAGATTAAATACAAAAGAAATTCCATTTGTATCTAGCTACAAAGCTTGACTAATGCAGGTCAGCGTAAACGTTAAATGCAAAACCACGAATCTCGCTTTAAGGAAAAGGCAAAACACAAGCTTCACTTTTAATTACTATTGTACGTTAGAATGATTCATGAAGGCTTGCTGTGGTTGATAGCATTTTTTTTATTTATTTTACTTCCTTAAGTCCTTGCGGGCTGTTGCAGAGGGAGAAAAGCAGCATTTAAAATACATTTAAAAGAAAAGGTTTTCCAGCCTCCGCTGAAACATTTCAGCTTAGTGGCGCCCTGTAAACAAACTGGAATCTAGTCTATTCCAGTCAAATGTGGTTCAAATGAGAGATGAAAATTTGAATGTGCCGACCCTTGGGTGTATAAGGCTGTATGGCGTGAGGGTGATGTGTATGTACGGATACTCGTCGCGGACGCCTTAGATATAGGTCTGGTCTAAAGCAATTTACGTCATGCTATTTTTATTCTCAGGGACAGGGGGGGTAGACCGGCCCTCTCAAGGAGTTCAGTCACCGATTGCTTTCTGTCATTGCACAAAAAATCAACCGGGCTGCCAACCTCTGGATCCTCTTTAATTTGCTAATTTCGGTTTTATTGTGAGGGTCCCAAATATGATACCTGCATATTCTATTGCTAGTTCGAACACAGTTTTATACGCCGCAAGTTTGACACCGGGAGTGTCATTCTGTAGTCTTCTCCGTAGCATGATGTCGAAAATGTAACCGGACGCATCGAAAAGGAGCAGAAGCAGGAAGGAGGGTTGCGAACTTGACTAACTCAATAGACGAAAAAAAATAAAAAAATCCCGAGAGTGTCTAAAGCACCTCTGGTGTAATTCTCCGAAAGGAAACTTTAAAAGCCGGAGTGCACCATTCTCATAATTTAGAGACCACGAAGCTCACTGCATGCATTTTGTTTTTTTCTTGGCGTCCATGGTTAAAAAATTCGAAGCCCAAAAGTGACGTAGACGCAAGAGTAAAGAACAAACAAAACAGGACTGCGGGTTCGGGCATCTTTGCTCAGTATATGACATTTTGTCTTCATGTCCGCGCAGTCGTAATGCGAAAACCACAATTTGTCGCGGCACGACGGGCTGTTGGGCAATACGAATTGGGACAATGCTGATCATTACTACGACCATGAAGTCAATTAAGGTTCAGGAAGGTCTAGAGCTCGTGTCGCATTTAGGTGCCGTAAGGAGTTAAAAGATTAGTTAGCAACATCTGTATTGTGAACTTATGAAACAATATTTTGGGGGGCAATCGCCTTCAGTTTCGTCTCCTCCC
>JAJIZL010024257.1:0-51221 GCA_023969395.1 Amblyomma maculatum
TATTCCTTTTTCTCTTGGAGGAACTTCTCAGTTGCTTCTATCGAACAACTGCCGCTGCATGTGGCTTGAAGGTCCTTGTCCCCGCTTGGACTACAGACTGCAAGAAAGGATATCTCGGTCTTCGTGTCAGTCACGAAACCTGAAAGAAAACTTCCGCCAATTGTTCTTTCCATCCTGTATCCGCAGTGAATCACCTACAACTTCAAACAACGTGACAGGAAAAGTGGCAATTGTGAAATTGTTCAGGACGGAAAGAAACGAACGATGTTGGATAAGCGGCATGACGCCATCGGCGGCAACTTCATACTCCAAAAGAAAGAAAGAAAGAGGCTCGCAACTTCTCTTAGCGCCTCACGTTCGCCTTGATAACGCAAGCAGCAGATAGGGGGTATAGTCGCACCAACGCTTGTTCTGACGTGGATTTGAGTCATTGAGAGGCAGTGTTCCTTGCCGGAGTGAGGCCTTCTGAGCACCGCGAAGAGATGGGCGACACGCACGTAGACGGTTCAAGCCAGACAGGTGAGAAAAAGTGATCTATATTGTCACGTCTCGGTAGAAGACCAAGGAGAACCTAGCGATAGATGGTTTGAATGGTCGACCAGAACAAGTCTTGTGTTCAAGCTTCTTTCACTTCCAGGCTCGCGCTTGTCGTCATCTTTTGCGTCGTCTTCTATGCGGCATTTGCCCCCCTCCTTAGGAAGCATCGTCCCGATGAGAACAAAAGGAAGTAGGAGGTGAAGGTCAAACTGAGTGGTATGGCTTCATACGCACGACGTGGACGACGTCAGCTTGGTGCTGGCGTCGCTTTGATGTCGACACCCCGTCTGGCATCACCTCATAAGTGACGTCGGTTAAACGTCGCTGAACAACATAGGGTCCAAAGTATCGTCGCAATAGTTTTTCGGAGAGTCCACGGCGGCGAATAGGTGTCCAGACCCACACTTTGTCGCCAGGTTCATACATTACATGCCGGTGTCTCTGATTGTAGCGTTGTGCATCGTGCTCCTGCTGATTTTGAATCCGCACACGAGCTAGTTGGCGAGCTTCCTCTGCACGCTGAGCAAATTCCTCGGCGTCCTGGTCGAGATCATCGGTGTCGGCATTCGGGAGCAACATTGCATCCAGCATAGTTGTTACTGGTCGCCCGTGAAGGAGGCTGAATGGTGTCATGCGAGTGGTGTCTTGGCGGGCCGTATTGTAGGCGAACGTAACGTAGGGAAGTATTTCGTCCCAATTCTTGTGGTTTACGTCGACGTACATGCAAAGCATGTCTGCGAGGGTCTTATTGAGGCGTTCCGTCAACCCATTGGTTTGAGGGTGATAGGCAGTAGTTTTACGGTGACTGGTACCACTGAGGCGAAGAACGATTTCCAAAAGTTCGGCCGTAAATGTAGTTCCTCGGTCAGTTATAATAAGTGCCGGAGCGCCATGCCTCAGGACAATGTTCTCAACGAAGAACCTAGCTGCTTCGGCGGCGGTACCCCTTGGCAGAGCCTTGGTCTCCGCGTAGCGGGTCAGATAATCAGTGGCGACAATTATCCATTTATTCCCGGCTGTAGACGTCGGAAATGGTCCCAGGAGGTCCATGCCAATTTGCTTAAAAGGTGTCGCTGGCACTTGAAGAGGGTGGAGTAGGCCAGCTGGTTTTACAGGGGGTGATTTACGGCGCTGGCAGTCAATGCACGTGCGTACATAGCGTTTCACTGTCGCCGGCAGTTTTGGCCAGTAGTATCCGTGCTGTACTCTAGCCAACGTGCGGGTGTAGCCTAGGTGACCGGCGGTTGGCTCGTCGTGGCACGCTTGCAAAACTTCAGTGCGGAGAACCGATGGGACGACGAGCAGAAAACTGTTTCCCCCAGGACGGAAGTTCTTCTTGTAAAGGACGTTGTTGCGAATAAAAAATGAAGAGATTACTCGGGCGAAAATCTTCGGCACAACCGTAGTTCGCTTCTCCAAGAAATCAATAAGAGGGAGCAATTCCTGATCCTCTCGCTGCTGTTGGGAAAGCGTTGCGTCATCTATGACACCTAAAAACGCAGTGTCTTCATCGGTCATAGTGGAAGGTTCGACCGGCGCTCGCGAAAGGCAATCTGCATCTGTGTGCTTCTTTCCAGATTTGTAAATAACTGCCATGTCAAATTCTTGCAATCGAAGGCTCCAACGCGCGAGTCTCCCTGAAGGGTCCTTTAAGTTCGTCAGCCAACAGAGAGAGTGATGGTCGCTGACGACTTGAAAGGGGCGAGCGTACAAATAAGGGCGGAATTTCATAACCGCCCATACTACTGCAAGACATTCTTTTTCGGTTGCCGAGTAGTTCGCTTCTGCTTTAGATAGGGTCCTGCTGGCGTAAGCAATTACCTTTTCCACACCATCCTGGCGCTGTATTAACACAGCACCTAAGCCCACGTTGCTGGCATCCGTATGAAGCAGTGTAGGGGCGTCGTCATCAAAGTGCGCCAGGACAGGTGGTGTCTGTAGACGCCTCCTCAGCTCATTGAAAGCTTGTTGCTGTTCTTCACCCCAGCGAAAGACTGCGTTGTCACGAGTCAGTGAAGTTAATGGCCAGGCTATTCGTGAAAAGCCAGCAATAAACCGACGGTAATAGGCGCAAAGACCCAAGAAGCGCCGCAATGTCTTTTTGTCCGTAGGTGTTGGGAACTTGGCGACTGCGGAGAGCTTTTCAGGATCCGGCCGAACACCTTCTTGGCTGACGACGTGGCCTAAGAACTGCAGCTCCTCGTAACCGAAGTGGCACTTCTCGGGTTTTAATGTGAGGCCCGCAGATTGTATGGCCTGAAACACAGCTAGCAAACGGAGTAGATGCTCTTCAAATGTAGCCGAAAACACTATCACGTCGTCAAGATACACCAAGCATGTTTGCCACTTAAGTCCCGAAAGCACAGTGTCCATCAGTCTCTGAAATGTTGCTGGCGCCGAGCATAAACCGAACGGAAGGACTTTAAACTCATACAATCCGTCGGGAGTGATGAATGCTGTCTTCTCCCGATCCCTCTCATCCACTTCGATTTGCCAATATCCACTTTTCAAGTCCATCGACGAGAAGTAACGTGCATTTCGTAGGCGATCTAAGGAGTCGTCGATGCGAGGGAGAGGGTACACGTCTTTTTTGGTCACTTGGTTGAGCTTGCGATAGTCTATGCAAAATCGTAAGCTGCCGTCTTTCTTTTTAACAAGTACCACGGGGGAAGCCCAGGGACTCTGTGACGGCTGGATAACGTCGTCTCTAAGCATTTCGGCCACCTGGCGCTGAATGGCTTCACGTTCTTTCGGAGCCACACGGTAAGGATTTTGTCGAATCGGGCGAATCGAGTCATCCGTGATAATTCGATGTTTTGTCAAAGGCGTTTGGCCGATCCGCGATTCTGAAGCAAAACAGTCTCGAAATTGATCTATGAGATCCAAAAGGCGGTCCCGCTCTGAAGAAGACAGATTTGGGCTCACATCAACGATGGTTACGGGTGTCTTGCACACTGATCCTCTCTGTTGCAGTAAGCAACAGTGCTGCGCATTTGGGAGGCTGTCGAAAAAGGCCACAGTTGTGCCTTTCGGAATTTGCTGACGCTCGTCGCTGAAGTTTGTCAGCAGCAGTTCGGTATGCCCATTGGTCAAGTTGACCAGCCCTCGAGCTATAGAAACCCCTCGGCTGAGTACCAGGGTAACTGCCCGTTCGGCGACGCCATCGCCTGTATGCGCCACGTCGCATTTCACTTCAACAAGAGAACATGATCTCGGAGGTAATGTCACCGTCTCATTGGCGACGCGTAAGGGCAATAGTGGTACTTGCGCATAACCAAGGTCTTCATGGTTATTGGTGAAGGCAACGATGCTGTCACGGATGCTGATTACAGCCCCATGAAGACGCAGAAAGTCCATGCCCAAGATGAGGTCTTTGCAGCAGTCAGGGAGAATAACGAAGCTGCCAACAAACACCGCGTTTCCTATTCCTATCCGGGCAGTGCATTTCCCTGTCGGTGCCAGTAGCTGACCCCCAGCACTTCTTATTACTGGCCCAGTCCATTCAGTTTTTACTTTGCGCAGGGTGTCGGCCAGTTTCTGGCTAATAATTGAAAAATCTGCCCCGGTATCCACCAGAGCATGTACCGCCAGCCCATCAATGGAAACGGCGAGGTCAGCGCTAACAAAATTATCTGGGTTGATCGTCCCTTTCGGCATTTGCGGCGGAAGCGCGGCAAGGTCGGCGCTGTCAGCTTCGTCGTCATGGCTGATCATCTGGTACGGCATTTTCGGCGGTAGTGCGGAAATGTCAATGTTAGCGGCGGCGTCAGAAGCCCGGGTTGTCGGCAATTGCGGCGGTGGTGAGGGTTTCGACACTTTTAGACTGGTTGCAACCTCCCCTCGCGAGGTTGCAGCTCTTAGTTTCCCCGGTGAGGGCTAGGAGACCGCCGTCCGCTAACGCCAGTAGTGTTGCGACGTGTCGGCGAATAACGCTGTGGCGATGGGGAGGAGCGGCGGCGGAAACCCGGTGTTTCGGTTTCCCTGCTGACCGGAGGGTCGTCGTCGATTTGGGCAGAATTAGTGTCGAAGCGGCGGCGAGCAGAAGCAAGCGGAAAGGACTGCCCCTCTTCGCGGTGGCGGCAGTACCGATACACATGGCCAGGTTGTCCGCAGTAGAAACAAAGTGGTCGGCTGTCATAACTGCGCCACATAACTGCGCCACATAACTGCGCGCTATCCATCCTACGCGCGTTGTCTCCGTGCTTCTTACCATCAATAATCATCTAGAGGACTGGCAATTCGCGTGTTATCTCCACTGCGATGCGGGGCAGGGGGAGCGCAGGAGTTGGGACGGGTAGCGTCTATTAGCTGAGCATGCATTTCGTACAAGGGAAGATCTGTTGTTGCATTCTCACGGCTGCCCGGTACGCATTTGCTTTACAATGCCCGCAATGAATTGCTCTGGCTTGGTGCTTAATTGCTGTGGAAATAGAACTTTTGCTCTAAATACCTATTCGATCATTCTCTACACCGACAAGACACGCACCTGCCGTAGGTGACTCGTTCAGTAAGCTCTATTTGTACTACAGAAAACTGCGTCCAAGCACAGGATAGAATCACGGCTTTTTCGTGACGTCTCAAGAGGTGGCCAGGCACGAAACGACAAAACCTCCAATCTTTTGATTTTTTTTTCACGAAATGACCAATATTTTTTGCACAGCCTTTTTTTTTTAGTTTATGCGGTTCATGGGGTGTTCTTTTCGGCCACGTTTCTACCTGTGCGCATTATTGAAGAGCTTTGTTTAAAGTCCCCGCTAAAGCGACTCAAGTTTATAATTCCAGGCCTACAAGTTGCGGCAATCATTAGTGTTTCGCTTTGTTTCTCTACGACCAGCATCAGCAAGCCCTACAAAACGCCAGCGTCACATGCAATTTCGAATTACGACTTAAAATAGCAGAAAAGGCGTCCCATACACGTTTTTTTCCAAAAGGGCAAGTGAAACAAACCGAAAAACGCAAGACTGAAAGCACACGATAAATATTCGCTGTCCGATTATTATATTCAAACCTAAACAAGCGTTTTTATATCGCCAACAGCTTCTATATCCTAATGGTCATTGTTAACGTACAAAAGTATGGACAAGTGCAAATATTGAAATACTTTGTTTCCCTTTGACGACGCGTAATTGGTGCTTTCGAGCTCCTAAAGGCAAAATGTTATGAATCAACACGTCTCCAAAGTGAAGCATGCTATCGCAGTTGTAGGCTGTCTTTGGGACATGGATATACAGGACGGAACTCTTTCACATTTTTCTACGTTAACTAATTAATTACTATCTTTCAATATCCTTTCTTAGTCGACCCCGCTTTGAGTAGTGAAAAAAAAATAGAAATTTGTTATGGTTCGACGAACGAAAACTCTGTGTACGCGATAGTCAAATAAGACGATCGGTAGAGGGTATGTCACATATTACCTCCGGTGGCGCCACAGTAATCTCGTAAACGGCGAAATACCGTTTACGAACAGATCCGAATTGCTGCTCAAAAAGGAAAGAGACGCTTTGGATAACGCGACACGGAAGTTCCTTCGTTTTGTTTCGGAAAGAGAGAGTAACGGGCGCAGCAATTCTAAAGCCGTGGCTCGTCGTGTGGCTCGCGAAACGGAAGTTCCTGTTTTACGTCAAGCACACAGTCAAGGCTGGAACGACGCGGCGAGCAGAGTGCTTATCTCCGTATCGGTGTTTTCAAGTGTTCTTTGCGCGGCACCCTTGAAAAGGGGTGTCTCCGTTATCTCCGTGTTTCCATGGTGGCAGAAAGAGCCTGACTTATGCAAGCCTCGAAAGAGAGCGGAATGCAATGCTTCCCGCCGCAGCATCACTCAGGCCTTTATCTTCGCCTTCTGTATGCGCTGTAAGCGGACTTTGATGCCTTCAGCAGGCGCAAGTCACGTATCGATGAACCCACGAGTTTTGAGGGCGCAGACTGGCATATACGGAGCAAACAGAGCAAATACGGTTGATTATATACACCATTCATTGGTTCTGCTCATTTTGCTCTTTTTATTTGTGTTCATTTTGTTCACGCGCACAGCCGCTATGTCGATAAATCAGCGCAATGAAGCTTTCTTCAATCACGTGATTTTTAACCGGGCCTCTTTATGTAGGAACGATATCGATGTTGTGTCGACCAGGACAGCGCAGAGTAAAATCTACTAAGAAAAAAGTAGCGAAGTATGGGATAGGTAACAGGTATTGTAATGTATGGCTTTGGAATACTGTTCTCCACTTGGAAATGGTACACGTGTACTCTCAGCATGAAAGAGGTTAGTGGGCTTAGCGTTCTGTATAAAAAGAGGTTGCCAGCGACAGAAAAATTCAGTATAAGCATCACACACAGGCATTTTCCTAGGATCGATCAAACGTAATTGCATTGAAAAGAGACGAAAGAGCATTCCCACAATGTTCTTGACGAACACTACAAAATGTATCCTCAGTAAAGTTTAAACACTACACTGTTGCTAGCTATCTAACCATTTGTGAAAACGCTTACAGTGCATGTAGCGAGAGCATGACTTCATTCAAGCGCAAGGCGACCAAACGTTTGGTTGGGTTTTCTTAGTTCCAGGCATTTGTTCCGCATAGTTAGTTCCGCATAGGCACTTGAGACCATCATGAGCCGAACTCTAATTACAACAGCTCCTTTTCTATAGATAAGTCAGGGTTTGTTTAGAACGTTTACTTTAAAAATCGAACCCAAAAGCTATTTCGGCGATACCATGTCTTCAAGCAAAAGACTTGGATGAAATGAGACTTATTCATTATGGAGAGACGTAAAATTATTTTCTTGAATTTCCCCAATTTCATGTGTGACATTAAAATGTAGTTTGTTGCCAGCTGCTCAACACATGCTTCAAATGCATGTTTCCTTGACTGAGAATCGTGAAGTTGTGTGTGAGATGTATATGTCCAATGTGGAGACGATATAGGATTGCTTCAAAAAGCGCTCTTGATGACTTCTTGGCTTTCGTTCTTTAATGATAAACTTGACCAGGCGTAGTTTGTTGTTTACTTCAATATCTCATGACGCCTTTCATTTGGCTTTAGCGTAACGTCTTTACCGGTATGTTGACTTGTTTTATTACAGTTTTGCGAGCGCGTGTAACACATTCGTCCCCTTTCTCAATCAGTGAAAGAAATATTATATTGTCAGGCATGCGCACATAAGATTGAAGCTGTCAGCTGCGCCAAAGTGCCCAAGTCTGTGAAATAACTCAGGAGCTTCCTGGGACTTGGCTCCTACTTTCGACGCTTCATTCCTAAGTTTGCTGACGTAGCCTACCCCCTCACAACCCTCTTGCAGAAAGATATTCCTTTCAAATGGACTCCTGAATGAGATTCTGCGTTTTGCCAGCTCAAGTTTCTTCGTACCTCACGGCCCATACTGCGTCATTTCAGCCCGACAGCTTCCACTGAACTCCACACTGACGCAAGTGGCATCGACGTGGGTGCTGTGCTCATAGAAACCAACACGTTGTCGCTTACGCAAGTCGCACCCTTGAACGCAACTATACCGTGACTGAGCAAGAGTGCCTTGCCGTCGTTTTTGGCGTACAGCGGTTTCGCTCGTGCCTTTATGGACGTGCCTTTACAGTCATCACCGTTCATCATTCGCTTTGCTGGCTGGTGAATCTACGCGACCCCTGCGGTCGGTTGGCCCGCTTGGCATTACGCCTTCAAAAGTTCAACTTTACAGTGTCGTACAAAATCGGCCGCTAACACGCTGACGCTGACTGCCTCTCGCAACTACCCTCTGCGATGAAAACTTTGACGACTATCTTGCCGCCATTTCCATACAATTTCCGGATCTTCCAGCGAAAACAACGAAAAGATCAAGACTTGGTATCACTTTTTGAAAAAGCTCGTGATTCGGCACCTGCGAACCCTTTCTGCATTCGCGATGGTTTGCTGTATCAAAAAATTACTCGTCTGGAGGTTCATGCTTTCGGCTAGTCGTTCCGGCTAGCCTCTACTTCTCTGTTCTACACTCTATGCACGATGACGTTACAGCTGGGCACTTGGGGTTTGCCAGGACTTTTACGCGCATTAAGGAACGTTTCTACTGGCCAAATATGCGTCGAACAACTCATCGTTACGTTAACTCCTGCGTGCAGTGCCAGCGGTTCAAGCTCCCCACGACTTCTCCGCCGGGCCACTTACATCCGGTGACACCACCGACCACACCATATGAGCAAGTGGGTGTTGACCTCATAGGCCCGTTTCCCCGCTCATCCAAAGGCAATCGCTGGGTCATCGTGTGCGTTGGTATTCTCACGCGTTACTGTGAAACTGCCGCCATCTCTTCCGCCACCGCCCCTGACGTCTCTTTCTTCTTCACGCTGTCGTCCTAGGTCATGGGCCTCCTCGTGTAATTATCAGTGACCGAGGCCGCCAGTTTACAGCAGATGTTGTGGAACAGCTTCTGAGATATTGTACTTGCCAGTTGCATCACTCTACGCCGTACCATCCCCAGACAAATGGCCTCGTTGAACGTACAAATCGGACACTGAGGAGCATGCTTGCGATGTATGTTGACTCGCAGCACAAGAACTGGGATCACGTGCTTCCATTCATTACTTACGCCTATAACACCTCAAAGCATGAAACAACTTCTTATAGCCCATTTTTCCTCCTCTACGCCCATCCGCCTCGCCGTTCTCTCGACACCATTTTGCCGTTCTCTCTCGACAGCCAGCCTTCTGTTTCGAGCACCCTCTGCCGCGCTGAAGAGGCTCGTCCGGTCGCCCGATTACGCACTCTGGCCTCGCAGGACCGCTCTAAGCAGCGCTACGATCGTCGGCATCAGGATGTCTCCTACCCTCCTGGCGACTTAGTGTGGCTCTGAACAGCTCTCCGCAAGCTTGGTTTGTCCCAGAAGCTGTTGTCGCACTACACAGGCCCATTTATTGTGCTCAAACGCATCAATGAGTTCAATTACGTCGTGTCTAGCCAATGTTTCCAAGGTCGCCCCTCTTAGAAAACACAAGTAGTTCATGTCGCAAGAATGAAGCGCTGCCGCTCTCGGGACTCTGACTGACAGCCCAGGGGCTTCGTCTGCGAAGGGGGAAATGTCAGGCATGCGCACAGAAGAGGATAAGGAAGTGCAAAAAGAGTCTCTCCAGGATAGAGGTTGAAGAAGAGAAACCTCGCCATCTGTTGGTTAGCGCACCAGGCTAAGGTGCACAATCACTCTGTAAATAAACCTTAACAATATGACTCTGATATGTAGTCCTGATACACTGCCGATTAATAAGGTGTCTCGAATGCATAGCAGAGAGCCGAAGAAAATTGTGCGACTAATGCATAACCTTTATTTGCCTCCATGCTATTCATTGGAAGATACCAAATTATTCCACACTATATCAGGACTACATATCAGGACTAGAGGACAGAATCTCAGGACTACATATCAGGACAGTATGTCAGGACTAGAAAAAAAATGGGGGATACACTTAAGAATATGTTCACTTTTGGCACTGCATTTTTCATCACATGCACGCATACACAAAAGTTCACAACAAGACGTCCACACCAATGATGCGATGATGATGCATCATTGGTGTGGACGTCTTGTTGCAATCACTGTATGCAATGCGATGGACAATGCAGCGCCAGAAGTCACCAGATTGATCGAACCAACTAGCCCGCACGCGAGTTCTTCTGGCAGAGTTAAGCTCCGTCTATAAGATTATGACTGGACGAGCTTACGGCTTCTATCCACGGATCACTTTGCAGATCCCCATTCGCACACATGCACTTTACCATTTGCTTATTCACTAACCATTAACTCTGGTTTCCTTCATATCTCACATGCATTTTAGCATACAGTCATAATTACCACATTATGTTCGAGACCGACCAAGCCCCAATTTAGCAGCCAAGTCATCATTGCATGTCTGACTCGGAGTTCAATGGTAGTGTATGTTTCGATAATCCCCGCTCTCCTATCTTAATTGAGAAGTCCGGGTTAGCAGCTTCCTCCAAGTTGGCCATCTCACTTCGTTCGGGCTACTTTGAACAAACCTACGATCAATCATTGCCCTGTGTGTGTCAGCTACTAGCTACAGCCTTGCAGGATTTTACCCGCGATTTTTAGCTCTCAGCGCCAAAGTCGGGATTTCTGGCGTACGCGTATGCTGCCTCGTTAGAAAGTTATTTCCAAAGCTTCGTGATTTCAATGCACAAGTGACTAAGTTTCATTTCCATTTGGAATCCCTATTGAAAAAACCTATTTGTGGTTTTAATAGGTCCTGTATGAAATAATATGGGGTATGCAGGAGTCTAAATGGGACATAAAGGGCCCAGAAAGAAGCATTCAGGACTAGTAGGAGGACGCTCAGGATATGCATATAGGTCCTGTCTCTCCCTTTCAGACTCCTTTAAGTCCTGTATATCACATGTGGGATATATATTAGGAGTTATCGAAGTTGTGAATAGGTCCTATGTACCATGATAGAGGAGTTGGATGGGCTTCTTAATCAGGATTTGTTTATGCAAGGTTGAAAAGGCAAAGTTTGATATATGCATGCGGTGTCCCAGCTAAATTGAATCATGAAATTAAAACAAGAAAGCCTTTTTCAAATTTGAATGAAATGGAAATGAAAGTTTATTTTGCCTATTAATCTCTGCATGCGCTCCTGTGAGCGCATGCGGTAAATACAATCAAAAATCACTGCACGTCTTCCGACCTTATGACGCACCTTCATATCTGTAATTGATGGCGAGTCTGCAATACGGAAGTGCAGGGAATAAAATCGCCTTTCCACATGAACATAAGTATTCTCGAGCATAACTCAAAACACATATCGCCGCCCACCGAACCATTCATTGATAGCTGCATATCAACATCGATGTTTATTTAGGGGTTTGCATATGCATTAGGAGTGATGGGAATTGAAATACTGCCGCCGCTGCTCCGCCGGCAGCATGTGAAGTCAAAAGGTGATATATGACAAGCGGCTCCGTACGAGATATCTCTGTAGTAGAAAGAAAAATGCGCTCGAACACAGCGAGAAAAATAGCCAGTACGTAACATATTCGCATATTCTTAGGTGTACGTGCAAAAAACTGATACGTTTGAATAATAGATGATATTGCCTATGTGTGTTGAAAGAAAAGAAAAAGGTTCAGCGTGTTTACAGGGCAATCGTCGAAGGACGACCGCACGTGAGAAAAAGATGAAAAGTGCGGAACAGCAAACCAGCAATAAAAAACGACGAATATAAGCACACTAACCATCGGTCGTCGTGGTGTAGTAATAAAGAAAAAAAAAGTCGCCGTGGTTTAGTGGTTAGCGTGCAGGGCTGGGCTGGTACGCGGTGTAATCCTTGAGATCGTGGTTCGATTCCTGGCGCGGCAGTTATTTACGTACATTTTTTATTTACCTAAACTTTTTTTAGCCTGTATCCGCATTTTCCCCACAACGAGGGGCGCTGGCCACATTCTACAACGCACATATCCGCCGACTCCTGCGCCTCCTACTACTCCTACCACTCCCACAACTCCCATGTCCAATAACACGATATGAATAGGTTGTGTATATATATATAGGCTTTTTCAATAGGAATGTTACATTAAAGGAAAAACTTGTTTCAGATACGATCGAGTTTTTCTACAGCATGCATGTGTAGTGTATAAAACGAAGGGCATTTGAACAGCGGCATCAAAGGAGCTCACATGATGGCCTTTCTCTTTTCGCTTTTTCTTCATCTTTCCCGTTGCAGAAACCCGGACTCTTGAGAAGGATGCCATACCATTTCGTACTGGGTAAGTTCTACCCAATCTGTTTCTCCACAACCAAAATCCACTTCACCGTAATGCATAATCACCTCGCTGTTCTCTCTATGCAGCTCGTTACTTGATTAAAGGAGTCAAAATGTGTTTAAATAGCCTGCATTAACAAAGTGTTTTATATATTACCTTCATTAGACATTGCAAGGTTTTTGACAGCTGGTGGTAGCGAATTTCAGGTTTCGGAACTTTTTGTGTGTTTTCGTTTGTGCTGCTAATAACCCCTGTTACTATTTCCTTCTTTGGAATACAATTTCTTACCATTAGCGACCATCAGTTATCCTCTCTTCGCGCTACATGTCCTGCCTGTGCCCATTTCTTCTTGATTTTTACAAGAATATCATTGCACGTGTTATTCCTCTGACCCACTCTGCACGCGTCCTATCACTTAAGTTATCCCGTACCATTTTCCACTCCATAGCTATCTGCGTTGTCCTAAACTTAGATAGAATCATTTTCATTACCATTCGCACTTCAGCTGAGACACGATACAACACGTGGATATTGGTCGCTTTTTCTCACCAGTGGCCGAGCCAAACTCAGGAAATGCTTCCAGTAGTTAAATTACGGGGGAACCTTCCTCCAAATTTCCAGCAAAATACCACGATAGTCCGATCTCGTGTGCTATATGTGCAGGCCGCCACAGACTTAGCACGCATGAAGAGAAGCATATCTTCAATTGCCGCCAGCGCCGCGAAGCTATAGTTATCGGATTCAAGATAATGCACACAGTACGTTTACGGCGACTGACAAATAACTCGCGCGTAACTCACTTTGGCTGCTTTTTTGATGGGGCCTAAAAGTACACGCGCCAAAACTTCGATGCTGAAAAAATAGGGGTCTTGCTTGTTTTCTCTAAATCTCTTGAAATGACCGCTCCATCTACGTTAGCATAAAATTTTTGTATGGCCACTCTAAAAAGAACCTTCACGACAACTAAAGCCCTGCAAGAATGCCTGTACTAGGGTAAAGGCGCGGACGTAGGCAAGCGTCTTTGTTTTTTGTGCGGTGTGCATTGCGCCAGCACGTTTGTCATTTTGTTTTACTCAATACTTGTGGCTGAGCATCAGATTTCACTGTTGCGTTGAGCTCAGCATATTTGTGCCACCTGCATTCAGCCCACTTCACCGCAGCCCGAACGTTTGAAAGACAACCTCTTAACAGGCAGTGACACAGGAACCCCACTTCTAAGCCGGGAGCTCCGGGATTCAATTGCGGTAGCAGCAGCAATGTTTCGATGCACAGGCGAGACCCAAGAGTCCCTGTATATGGTTTCATATTAGTGTGCGATAAAGAATTAAGTAATCGAGACTGTTCGCAGGCCTTCATGACGACGGCCCTAACATCCTGAGCCACTAAGAACGTCCTTTTCTTTAAGAATCTGAAGACAGGCGATGACACTTATCCTCTTGTCTTTCCTCGAGGCACACTGCAGTGGATTTCTGAACAAAAATAAAACTTGATCAGAAAGCAAGCACTCATAAATTCTTGAAATCACGTTAAGAAAGTTTTCAATATTTTTTTTTTTCACTTCATTCTCCGCTTTTAACTATTAAGTCCTACTAATGCCTAAGGACTTCTCATATGCTGGCAGAAAGTACGAGATAAATAAATTGACATTTTGTCAAGTTTTTCGCATATTAGGGAGGGGGGGGGGGGGGGGAGGGGGGATGGAGGCCTTCACGCATTTAGCTGTGGCAAGCGGCGCCTTTTCTTATGGGCAGACGCAATAAAAACTAGGGACGAAGATAAAGCTGCCTTTTACAGCCCATTGAAAAAAAAAACATTTTACAGCTAGACAAGCACTGATTTAAATACTGTGCAGGTAGTTGGCGTATCTTGCTCATGGCGCTATATTTAGAATGTTGTCGAGGAATTTAAAAGATCCTGGCAATATATATCTTCTCTTTATTTTATCTCAGTGACGGACACAGCTATCGTCGGTGACTTTCCTAACGTTTCGTACCGAGGCATACATACGCATCTTCCACACATGTCTTTTGAGCTGCACAGTAACCTTAAGATCTCTGCCAGTCCAACGTTCAACATCTGCTTGATTCGGGCGCAGACCGGTGGGCCAGGCGAATTTGGGCCATCAGTCTTCCCAGCAAATTTCAATCACACCGAAGCTGTACAACAGCGCACCAATCCGACGAGGAAGGTGCGTCATCTTCAGCAACAAGGTAAGAACTACATGTTAGAAAACTTCGCACCTAGTACTGTGTATTACAGATGGAGTCAACTCCTTGAAGCCTAATGAAATCTGTCATTTGCCGAGCCTAGACAGTTTGGAGGAAATATTTAGGCATTTCATCTGGACGTTTACAGGATATTATTACCCCGTGTTATTCCTCTGACCAATCTGCACACGTCCCATCTCTTAGGTCGTGCATAGCATTTTCCCCTTCATAAATCTCAGAGTTGTCCTCAACGTAGGTAGAACCTTTTTCATTAGCCTCCACACTTCAGCTGAAACACGATAGAACACTTGGATATCTGCTCGCTTTTTCACACTAGTGGCCAGATCGCACGCTTGAATTGCTTCCAGTAGTTAAACTACGGGCGAACCTTCCACAACATTTGCAATGATTATACAACGGCAGCCAGTTCTCGAGCGCTATTTGTCCAGGCCGCCACAGACATAGCACAAATGAAGGAACGCATGCTCCGACTGCCGCCAGAGCCACGAAACGATAGCTATCGGGCGTGAGATTATGCACTCGGTACGTTTTCAGGGGCTGGCGATAACTGACGCGCAACTCACTTTGTCTGCTTTTTCCAATGTGCCTGAAAGTACACATCCCAAAACTTAGAAGCTGAAGAACATTCAGGTCTTGCTTGTTTTCTCTGTATTTCTTAAATGCCAGCTCCGTCAGCGTTAGGATAAAATTGTTGTATGGCCTCTCTAAAAAGAACCTTTACGACAACCAATGTCGCTGTAAGAAGGCTTATATCCGGATAAAGACGCTGATGTAGGCAAGGCTCTTTTCCTTTTGTGCAGTGTCCCTTGCGCCAGCACATTCAGTCATTTTGTTTTACTTAACCATTGAGGTAGAGCATAAAATTTCACTGTTGCGCTGAGCTTGCTGCAGGAGCCCGAACACTGATGTGCTGACCAATGGCAACTCTCGCTGCGGAGTTTGGTGCGATCCATTTCGTACACCTTCTATACTTTACCGCCTCGAGATTTACCCCGGCATTGCAGCTCCCAAACGAGCCAGCATTCCAATGATAGCACGTTATCTTCGTAACTGCCGTGCTGCAGACAATATTTCAATTTTGCGCTACTAATTAACATCAAATCGCTTTTGAAGAGTGATTTGTGTGCGCACACGTAACCGAGCCCGTGATTTGTAGCAGCAGGGATGCATTGGTCAATAATTTTTGCTTTTTGTATCCTATATGTAAGCATGAAATGCAGCTTCTGTTCTTTAAACAGGGTAGCTCATCAATTTACCATGCGCTTTCGAATCTTGTTCATCTGCAACATCTAGGCGCTCTTAGTCTTCGGCCTGGGAGCACTGCGCCATTTTACCCTGTAACACCTGACTGTACTTGTAGCCTTCCGGCAAAATGAACAGTGTTCTTACTGTGCAGCAGTCGTAACAAATACCAAGAGATGATGATCGAGAGGATGGCTCGGTAGAAAGAGGCGCTAATTCTCCCATGAAACTGCAACCTTAAAAGGACTCTGTAAGCTCGGAGCATCGGCTTCAGTACAGTGCAGACCAAGAACTTAAGGACATTTCTTTTACACCAATCGTAGCCAATTGTGGTTTCTCGTTACTTCTCCGATTGTCGTTCTCTGTATGATGTGAGGAACAGTGCCTGCTCAATTACCTTAGCTGGAAGAACTAAGCCCGCATTGTTGTATCCCACCGCCTTTAGTTTATAACGGGGATCGGGAAGCCTCATGATGGATTAGGTTAGGACCTTACAAGTCACACCTCTATGGCACTGAAAAATAGGTATGTTATAAAAACACCTGTAGCTGCAGATTTCTTGCGCTGGTGTAGCCCTGAAATATGGATATATAATATGCTAGTCGTGGTTATTCATAGTTTTTCAATAAGGCGAAAAGCGCACTTAAATTGAAAAAGATTAATGCTTCTACGTACCATGTGCCGTAAAAGGGGTTTTCAAACGCTTGTTCATCATCGTTATCGTAACATCTTCCTTCAGGTGTTTCAAGCGCACACCAATATACCTGAGCGGGAGGGCGCAGATGAGGACGAGAGGAGTCTAGCAGGATGTTTCACAGCTTTGGGGTTCGATGTCAGCATCTACAATGACCTTCTTGGCAAGGAGATTACCAATGAGCTTAAAAAGCGTGAGTATACCGCCTCCGCCTTTTCTTCTAATACAAAGAATTTGAAGCTTTATTCTGGGGAGGCAGACGTTGTCCCTACCCTTGCAAAGGGCGTTACATTATATCCATGTGCGGCTATGTTCTATCGCAGTTGGTAAAGACGATTACACGGAGCATGACAGTTTCGTGTGCTGCCTCTCGACATACGGCATGGAGGGGCACCTTTACGGGTCCGACGGAAGGAGGATTTCTATTGATGAAGTTATGAAACCTTTTCTTGGGGACGAATGCCAAAGTCTTCTCGGCAAGCCAAAGCTATCTTTATTCAGGTGAGAGATAACAGCGCTACTAAGAGAAAAGGACTATTTTGCTAACGCTCCAGGATGCCGCGTGCGCGAGAACATAGTTGGTTATAGCGTGCACCGGCTTTGAGTCTGTTGCACTATGGCCATAATTTGCCGGAAGAGTTTCCACCTAAAGCATATGAGTGACTTCGCAGTCTACATACTCGCATTCTTTCAAAATTTGCTTTCGCGTATGAGCGTAACGGTGGGAAATAGAGAAACCTTTTCATACTCAAGGAATCTAGTCAACCAGAGAAAATACTTCTTTAACTATGCTTTTTTACTATCATATAGGTCATTCGCTTCATATGTAGGAGGTACGCTGTTATACCACTCTACTGCCACCAGCTACCCACCGAATGGACTGGGTACATAGTTCCCCCTGGCCTGCTGTTCTGCACCTTTGGCATATAGGCTTGAGCCGCTTCACGGTTCTTCAATTATTTAGAGAGCCCCACTGGAAGTGGGAATGAGAACATATACTACCATGCTTATTTATACAGAAATGCAAACAAGAAATACATGACTAAATGGTAATTGCCTTACCATCCTCTATATTTTCAACAAAAAGAGACGCAAAATATCACGCTAGAGAGAGTATAAACTGCTATCGCGTTATTAACTTTCCTCGAGCAAACTTAAAATCAGGTCACCAAATAAACTTCGTCATGTATAATCAGCAAGGTTTCGCAATTTAGTCCAGCGTGAGTCAAGTCTACAAGTCGAGTAGTGGGGCAACTGAGGTAGTCTGGAGTGTCCAAACGAGAAGTGCTCTCAGCAACCGTTGTACCAGGGATATGAAAACGGAAACTTCAATGACCAGAAAAGCAGCCAGCAACTAAACAGCTTCAGAGGGCGGATAAGTAACAGAAGGCAGTGTCTGCTCTTTAGGGAGCATGCAATAGATAACAAGGTACTAAGAATGCCAAGTACGCGAGGCAGCTGGACCTAAATGTGTTTTTTGACGTTTCGCGGAATTGGATAATAAAGAATAATGCTACGCATTCCCGCCTGAATAAAAAGGGGCTTGATCTTAAATTCTCTCTTTTCTCAGGCCTGCCGTGGAAGAAATTATCAGAAAGGTGTTCCGCTTGACAAGGCTGACTCAAGTGGTGAAGGCCTCCGCATACCCACACATGCGGACTTTCTGTTCGCGTACTCTACTGTGCCAGGTGAGTTGAACGGTGGTGAGACCTCGCTTTTAATGAGCAATGCATTATACAGTGTTTACAGAATGTGCCTGAGAGCGAAATTGCATAAACTGTCATCTAGGTCTTGTGTCAGAGGTACAGAGACAAAAAGCCGCGTGAAGCCCTTCGCAAGATGAAACAATGCAAACGTTAAAGGAAACACGGCTGCAAAGAAAAATCCCCCACGTGAAGCCAGACGCATGATCACTATAATGACTGGAATTGGTTAACTTTCTTCCGGACCTGGGGTATTTCTCATACATGGTATTTCCTATCTTTATTTTCTATCTCTGGTAGTGAAAGCAGTTCTTTGTGCACTGTTCAATCATCAAACTCAATCTCGCATTTTTGCCAACAAGAGCTTCAAAATAAAAACAAGTTTGAATAAAATGTTTAAGTCTAACAGTAGGTTTATAAACCTCGTCTGCGTGAAATGAGGCAATTTGTCATTGCGTGTGGCTTCAAACTCACAAAACATACTTGCATATTACCGCATCTAAAGGGGCAACATCGGTATTCATTTAACAAACTTCAATCACGTCAATCTGGTTTCAGCAACGACAGGTGATGTCATCGTTTGGAAAGAAAATCAGGGACCTGGAAATGGAATACAGCACGGGTTCGGCAGAAGGTCAGGTGCAGGGATGAAATAACGAAATTTACATACTCATGGAAACGGCGAAATGGCCTACGTCCAAAGCTGGTTACAGTTTGGCTGTCGAGGATACGCCCATTGAGAGTTTTCATCCCCGGTGACCATACAGATCATCTGCAAAAACTCAAACTGACCCAACTCAATTTCTTGTTTTCAAACAATATTAGGGTGTTATATATGTGCTTTCTCAAGTAGGTGTGCCACTTAAACGAAGCTCTTCGCTAATCCACTGCTTTACAGAGAATAAGGAGCAAATACTGAATGATAAGTCACGTACAAACATACATCATCAAAGGCGTGTACAGATCTAATGTGGCCACAACTAGACGGTAGAGCGTGTTTTAAAATAGGAGAAATGTCTTATTTCAGTATATATTCCCTGGTAACTGGGGGCCATTTTTTGCATATTTATTGATATTAAAGACATGTACAAGCTCGTCCACGTCTAGCGATAACTTGGTCACTGCTTTCAAAGCGTCATTGCGTCCGACCCGGCCGCGCAATAAAGCTTAATGGCAGACCATGCTAAGCCCTACTTCCGGGTTCCTTTCTAGTTTCATCGCTTTGCTTCGATGTGCGCCTCGTCGCACGCAATATTGATTTGAAAGTAGTGACCGTGTTATAGCTAGGAGTGGATGACCCTGTACTTTAGTATTCCAGTCGCGGCAGCCTTAACTGCCGTGGAAGAATGTAATGATCAGTTTGAGGCAGTCAAGTCCAGAACCAGTCCTGTATTAGCGCCTAATGTTTCCTACAACTGCTGTAAAATACCTTAGTTCATTAGCGAACTACTTTTTCCTGCTGCCCTCTCGATGTAAATAACCCCGTTTGCAGTTGAAATTCTTGGAATCAAAATCTGCCATTTCTGCTTTCACGCATGGCACCTGTAAAAAAAACAAAAACGAAAACAAAATCAAAACGCACCCCTCACTGCACCAAGTAGAAATCAGGTCGAGGGTTTAATTAAACAAACATAACAATCAAAAAATGGAGGACATGCGTATACGTGCCATGGCGCATAATCCCGCACTGCAAGCATCGTACTGTAGTAAAATATAAATTTTAAAAGATGACAGAAATTCCCTTATGGGAAACTGTGCTGAGCTATTACAGGGTCGTTGCGGTGACCATCAATAACGCAGAATGTTCTGTTAATTGGGTATCCTGTTATTTAATGATGTCGAGGTAACATGTAGGGGGCTGGCAGGTGCAAGGAAATTGGCTACAGAGCCTTGTCAAGAGATGAACCCAAATGAATTGAAAACTTCCGCTCTTTTTGAAGGGTATCTCCTCTTTCATAGTTAACTTAAATCCAGCCATAAAAGCTCAGGTAACTAACTGCAGAAATAAATACATCAAGACCACATTTTCACTCCTTACTTAAAATGACTGCAGGGTTGTGACGAATCAGTGGACAGGAGAAGAGATTGTAGTAAAACATTTGAAATGCTAAAAAAAAGTAAACATTTATTGGTATTTTTGTAATTCAAACTTATGGCAGTTATGGCCAATATACTTTTGGCTTGTGCCTAATCACTCTGATTTCGAATGTCAATGAGTCGTGTGACACGCCCAAGTTAACATATTCATAACGAAATGCCCGAACTACGTGTATCTAGATTATGACGCTCTTTTATCACATATAGACATAGCATTTTTAGCTTCTTTGAACAATTTTTATTAATTCTATGCAAATACGTTGGCATTCGTTTCTACACACACTGAACGCACGAATTTGAGAGTAGTATTGATTTCTATAGCATAAATTAAACAGTATATCTACGTCCCTCCACTTGCTGTGTCATAAGACACTATAACTGAGCAAAGACAACAAGAAAACATCCGCAGAATTATCTGGAACCGGAAATTGCGCACCTTAAGGAATTTGTGCGTCAAAAAGTCGCAATGCAAAAAGGAACAACATGAAAGCATTAAACACTTCCTTAAGGCTTTTCACATGCCAGTGAACATGGTCGCCATTTCTACCGCGACGTCGCAAAAACAAACAAAAAAAGTTTTATTGCGAAAGCATTACTACGACAGCCGAAGCGAGACCTCGGATGGCCGCAGCTACGCCATGAAGAGGCGTAGCTACGGTCTCCTAATAAACAAATCAGCCTGCCCTGACATTTGAATTCATGTTGCCCCTATGCCACGGGCAGGTGCTGCCAAATCCGGACGCTCCTTTCATATGGGAGGGTGGTATCATAATCAGCCTGCCAGAACCGTTTGCATTCTCGTTACCTTACGACACGCAAGCACGTTTAAGTGGCTTGTTCGAAACGTGACTTCATAAGGGGGATGGTAGCTTACCCTTAAAGGATGAGCTTAAGTGTCCCCAATAATATAGCACATTACACTGATAGGGCTTGATAGGAAAATAATGTAGCAGGCAAAAGAAGCTTCCGCAGTTGTTTTCGCAATTCAACTAGGATTAACCAAAGCTAAACCGCAGCTATGTTTTTCAAGTGGTTACAGCACCTCTAGTGGGTAGAACGACGAGGTTCCCACAAGTTTAAAAGCTTTTTACCGTGTCGATGCCGGTTGTGCCGAAATTTGAACATTCTCTGTGATCGAGACGTTACGGACTTAGTGCATTGGAAGAGGAAGTGCTTGTTACTGCTCTCGTGAACGAACGGCAAGTTACTAACGTGTGCAACAGTTGGCAGGCGGCATGGTGAAAGTGGTCAAAGTCTGGAGAACCAATATTGTCCAAGACGAGAGAATAAATTTTTACCACTCGGTCAGCGCTGCTTTGTGCATGACGTCAAGCTAGAATTTTAGCAAAAACGTTGCTATTAAAACGTTTTCCTAGCATTTTGTGTCATTCTCTATTCGTTCTGAAAGAAGCTTTGTGGCATACTGTCCTAACGATTGGCAAAATAAGAGGACGAAAGGAAAGTGTTACTCACAAATATTGCATTGCAAGACAGCTTTCTGAGTACGCTGGAGCTGTCACGACTCAAGACGTGTCAAATGTGGCTTTTGCTTCCGCAGACTAGGAACAGGTTCATATATCCTGAGTTGATTCGTGCAACCGTGAATCTTGCTGGAAGATGCACTGACGACACGGGGACGCGCTCGTTACACACAAAAAAACTAACTTTCTAATTACAGAAGGGGTGGTTGGCCTGAGACACGACACGCACCTCTTGTTTCTATCTAAAACCCAACTGTTCGAGTAGCGAAGGAGTACCTCGGCGAATCGGAGGGAAAGTGAATTTCCCTTTCTCTATAGTCCCGTAGACAGCGACAAACAAGCCCGACCGCGGATCAGCAGCAGACGCAGAGGCACGGGCCCCGACGCCCCTTCCTGTTTCCCAACGGCATGAGGGCGGAGGAAACGCGTCTACGCAAGGGGAGTAGAGATAGAGTGGCAAACAGACAACAAACATACAGCACGCAGCAAGCGCCATGCTGACCATGAGTCCACAAAGGCATTCTCTTTCCCCAACTCCATCCCGCTGCAATGAAAAAAAAAGCATAGACAACATAGCCGCAGGACAGTGAAGGCGCACGGAGCGGCGCGCAGTTCGGCGAGAGTGAAAACAGGTCCCGGAAGGTCAGTATGTAAACTCACAAAGATAATATCACGCTTAGCACGGTGGAAGCTAGAACTATTCTGCGCAAGGAGAGCGGGAAGAAAGATGGAGGAAGAGACGGGATTGTTCCGGCAGAGGCCATGTATACCCGGTGGGGGTGCTTTCTCGCATCCGGGGTCTTCAGGCCTACTCGCACTGACGATACGTGCGATAAACTCGCGGGCGAGTGTCACGCTCGTAGAGGGATTTTGTTGTTAATAATTTTAACTGACCCTTGCAGTTCCTCTCTATCTCTCCTCTCCTTTATTTCCTCTTACTGTCAACTCGCTCACTCTGCCAGCCACGGATCTCGCGCTTGAGGCTGTGGCTCACACAAACCTTTTTCTGCCTTTTTGATTTATTTTTATTATATAACATCTTACTGCAACTGCCTTGCAGCCAAAAGCATGCAGCTCAGCCACCACTTTCTCCAAAACAGCTCCAAACGGTCGCTTAATATGTGTGGTCGTGCGCTATGACGTGCTGGTTCATGGTGGAATAAAAAACTACTCAGAGATAAGAACAGATCGAAACGAACGACTAAAATATTGATTCGTGGCAAGGTTAGTGCACGAAGGTTAGTCTAGGATGAAGCAGCACACAAAGCACAGAATCACAGCAGCGTTAACCTTCTTCTAGCACTAAACATTGCTACCACTTTGTCGTCTTCTGTGTCACTGTTTCTGATCGTTGTCTTTAACGTCCAGCGATGCAGGGCATATATGTCCCATTACCCCCCCCCCCCCCCCCCCACGAAAGGCACAGTCCCGGTGCGCACTAAGACGAACTAGTGCAGGGGTAGTACGGCTGCATTCTGGCGACATGGGCAATCTCGCTGCGTGGCATACATGACTGTCGCGGCGGATGTACAGGGGCGGCCTCGTATGTTACAGGAGTGACTGGCCGTGTAACACGGTAGGGTCCTGCGTAGCGTGGCAAGAGCTTCTCACACAGCCCAACTTTACGAGCGGGAGTCCAGAGCAAGACGAGAGAGCCCGGAGAGTAGTGGACATCCCGGTGGCGAGAATAATGGCGCCGTTTTTGAGAATTTTGGGAGGAGGCCAGTCGTCGGCGAGCAATAACACGGGCTGCGTCAGCTCGGAAGATGGCGTCACGAACGTAGCAACTCGCGTTAGCCGTGGGAGGCAATACGCTGTCAAAAGGAAGGGGAGGGTCGCGGCCATGTAGAAGATAAAACGGTGAGTAGCCCATTGTGTTGTGACGAGAGGAATTGTACGCGAACGTTACAAACGGCAAATTAATATCCCAATCACGGTGATCATCCGAGGCATACATAGACAGCATGTCCGTGAGCGTGCGGTTGAGGCGTTCGGTGACGCCGTTCGTTTGTGGATGGTAAGCGGTGGTAAAATAGTGCTTAATGGAGCAGTACCGAAGAATTTCGTCGACTACTCGAGCAAGAAAGCAACGGCCACGGTCAGTGAGCAGCTGGCGTGGAGCACCATGGAGCGGGATGACGTCGTGGAGAAGAAACGGAGCCACATCAGTTGCACAGCTGGTGGGTATCGCTCGGGTGACAGCGTAGCACGTAGTATAATATGTGGCCACAGCAATCCATTTATTCCCCGACGCAGAAAGTGGGAAAGGCCCGAGGAGGTCAAGGCCAACTCGGGAAAACGGGTCTACTGGGATGTCGATCGGCTGCAGGGATCCAGCAGGCATAGCCGAGGGCTTCTTCCGTCGCTGACGCCGGTCACAAAAAGCAACGTAACGACGAACAGAGCGATAGAGGCCTGGCCAAAATAAGCGATGGCGGACGCTTTCGTACGTACGAGATACGGCAAGATGACCCGTTGTGGGTGCGTCGTGCAGCTGTTGAAGAACGGTGGTACGCAGGTGTTCGGGAACTACGAGCTTCTACTGGGCTTCTCCGAGCTTCTCGGCGCCATCTGGTCGCATATTCCGTCGGTATAAGGTGCCGTTGTTGAGCACAAACAGAGCAAGGGTAGCATCAAGGGGATCAGTGCTGAGGCGATTGATTATGCTGCAAAGCTTGGGATCTGAGCTCTGCTCGTGGCGAATGTTTGAAAGGTCAGAGATGGCCAATACATATGTGTCATCGTTGCACTCGCTCGCAGGTGGGGGATCTACCGGGTTGCGGGACAGGCAATCGGCGTCAGCGTGCAGCCGGCCAGACTTGTGGACGACAGAAAAAGTGTATTCCTGAAGGCGGAGGGCCCAACGACCCAGGCGACCAGTAGGGTTCTTCAGCGTAGAAAGCCAGCATAAGGCATGGTGGTCGGTGATGACGGAGAACGGGCGGCCAAACAATTAAGGGCGAAACTTTGTAATGGCCCACACGAGGCCTAAGCACTCACGTTCTGTGATCGAGTAATTTCGTTCAGCCGCAGAAAGGAGGCGACTGGCATAAGCAGTGACGCGAGTGCGACCCATCTGCTGCTGGGCGAGTATGGCACCAATACCGTTACCACTGGCGTCGGTGCGTACCTCAGTTGGTGCCGAAGGATTGAAGTGAGCCAGGACGGGCGCTTTGGTGAGGGCTGCAATGAGCGCAGAAAAGGCTTGGGATTGTTCTTGGTCCCAGCAAAATGGAGCCTCGTTCTTCAAAAGTTTGGTGAGAAGACGAGCCGTCTCCGCAAAGTTAGGTACAAACTGCCGAAAATAGGAGCAAAGCCCAAGAAAACTACGCACGTCACTGGTACAACGGGGAGTAGGAAATGCACTTACAGCATGCATTTTGTCTGGATCGGGTTGAACACCACGGGCGTCGACCACGTGACCGAGCACCTTGAGTTCACGTCGGCTGAAGCTACATTTCTTCGAGTTCAGCTGAAGGCCGGCTGTTTGGAAGACGCCAAGAATGGCATCAAGGCGATGGAGATGGCTCTCGAATGTAGAAGAAAATACAATGACGTCATCGAGATAGCACAAGCACGTCGTCCATTTCAAGCCGCGCAGGAGAGAGTCCATCATGCGCTCGAATGTTGCGGGCGCATTACACAAGCCGAAAGGCATCACCTTGAATTGTACAGGCCATCGGGAGTGACGAAGGCGGTCTTCTCCCAGTCCCGTTCGTCGACTGCGATCTGCCAATAACCGGAACGAAGATCAATGGAAGAGAAATAGCTGGCACCGTGCAAGCAGTCGAGGGCATCATCTATCCTGGGGAGCGGGTAAACGTCTTTTTTTGTAATTTTGTTGAGGTGTCGGTAATCAACGCAGAATCTCCAGGTATTGTCCTTTTTTTAAACAAGCACGACAGGCGACGCCCAGGGTCTGCTCGAAGGCTCTATAATGTTTTTTGCTAACATCTTGTCCACTTCATCTCGTATGACGCGTCGTTCAGAAATGCCGACTCGATAAGGTCTTCTGTGATTTGGGCGGGCGTCTCCGGTGTCGAAACGATGTGTAACGAGGGAAGTTTTTCCTAAGGGGCGGTCACTAAAATCGAAAATATCACTGTACGAATTCAGAAGACTCGTAAGTGCTGTAGCACGGTCAGGGCGCAAATTAGGTGCAACCATTCCTGATATGCGGGCCTCCAGAGATGGGGACGGTGCAGGTCGTGTCGACACTTCAGCAGCAGGGTCAGGCAAAAGAGCGGCAACTGTGACGTCAGACAGTGGGGTCAGTTCGGCGAGAGTAATGCCCTCAGGAAGAACGTGCACAAAAAGGCCGAAGTTCAAGACTGGAATATAAGCGTTGTTATTTTCTACGTGCACGATGTTATGAGGGAGAGCGATTCTACGCTGCAGTGTCACGTCGGTTATGGGGCAAACAACGTAGTCGCCATCAGGAACGGAGGGGAAAGACGACATGAGCACATACACTGCAGCCTCTGGTGGCAGACGAGTAAATGTAGAGGAGCGGAGACGGAGCGTTCAAGTATCAGAGGCCTGTTTGTCAGGACAGAGTGGCAGGTCAAGATGAAGCAGTCCAGAATAACAGTCAATGAGAGCGGAATGTGCAGTTAAAAAGTCGAATCCTAATATAACGTCGTGAGGGCAACTTGTGAGGACTGTAAATAGGACAGGGATACGGCAGTCGGCAATGGTAATTCTCGCAGTACACATACTACTCACAGTAGCTGTATTGCCATCAGCAACACGAACGGTAGAGGAGGAAGCGGGTGTGAGGATTTTGTTGAGGCATTGATGGAGCGAGAAACTGAGGACGGAAATGTGGGCGCCAGTGTCAATAACGGCAGAAACTGAGACTCCGTCCACAATAACGTCAATGAGGTTACGTCTGGGTGCGAGGGTCAGTTCCGAGCTAACAGTCCGGGTCGGTAATGCAGCGTCACTCCCGGGCACTGCAGTCGCTAGTTTCCCGAGTGGGCGCCGGCGTATGATGGAGAGGAGTTGCGACGAGGCAGCGGTGAACGAGATCGACGAGACCGTGGAGATGGAGATCGGCTGGAGTGACGGGCACTTGAGACGGCTTCGGTGTGAGGTTCATCTGGGTGAGCAGGGAAGTGTCCAGGTCCATCATATGCAGGGCGGAGCTGTTCAGGTTGGGCATCGAAGCGTCGAGGTCCGTAGTAGTACCGATGGTCAGCGTTGTAATAGGAACGAGGTGTGGGGAAGGTGCGGCTGCGGCAATAACGGGAAGTGTGGCCGGCTCGACAGCAAATAAAACAAATTGGCCTGTCATCTAAGGTGCGCCACTCTGCAGGATTGCGATTAACGTAGCGCCGGGGGGGAGCTTGGCTTGTGGTTGCAGCAGCCACTACAAGAACAGGATGCGATGGTGACGAGGGCGGTACGGGGTTGGAGGAAAGACCGACGTTGGCAAGTTCCTGTCGGACAGCAGCCTGTATCATGGCCACGGTGTCAGGCACTGGAGATGGGAATGGTGCAGGAGCTAATGCCTCGAGTTCTCGCCTGACGATCCGAGTCATTGTTGCTGACTGCGAAGGCTGTTTCAGAGGAGCCAGATCATCGCAGGTGATGTAGCTGCCGTGTTTGGAAGGCGCTCAAAGCGATGTACCAGGCGTCGTTGTTTAGCCTGCTCGAATCTTCGGCAAACTTGAAGCACCGACTCGACGGTAGAGCAATCCATGCAGAAGAGGATGTTGAACGCGTCATCAGCGATGCCCTTGAGGATGTGCCCTACCTTTTCACTTTCCAGTATGGAGCTGTTCGCCTTGCGACACAACTCGAGCACGTCTTGAATGTAGGCTAGGTAGGACTCCGTGATGGATTGGGCGCGAGACGAAAGTTCATGTTTGGCTGCGAGAGCTCGTCCAATGAGCTTCCCGAACAAGTCGTGAAGCTTTTGCTTGCAAATTTCCCAGGTCACCAGCTCGTGCTCGTGATTTTGAAACCATGTGCGAGCGGTTCCCGCCAAATAGAATATCAGATTGGCCAGCATGATGGTCGCGTCCCAATGATTGTTCCGGCTGCATCGCTCGCATTCATCCAGCCAGTCGTCCACATCTGTCTTGTCTTCGCCATTGAAGATGGGAGGGTGGCGGATTTTTGTGAGGACGAGTGGTTGCGCCGATGTTGTTGCGGTGGTAGCAGCTGCCTCAGAGGTCATAGTGGCCGTTGTTGACGTTGTGATCCCAGGTAGGTGGCGGCCACTGCGCAAATAATCTTTCGGCTGCTTAAATTGATTTATGTGTGCACACGGGGAACTTTGGTCACCTCCACCAAGATGATACCTGGCAAGGTTAGTGCACGAAGGTTAGTCTAGGATGACGCAGCACACAAAGCACAGAATCACAGCAGCGTCAACCTTCTTCTAGCACTAAACGTTGCTACCACTTTGTCGTCTTCTGTGTCACTGTTTCTGATCAATGTCTTCTTTAACATCCAGCGATGCAGGGCATATATGTCACAATATTATTTCGAACGCAAGTTTTTTGATAAACCGGGATATCAAACGCTAAACGAAAAAAACTATCGTCGATCCATTCATTTTCTTGCAGATTGACAAAATTCTACCCTCTTTACGCAACAAGTTTAGCAGGCAAGCTGAGCGCATGACTATGTGGCCCGTCCTTTGGCAATCTAGGCTATCTAGAAATAAAGCGTAGTGCTATACAAGGCATTGAATCTAAACGTGCTGCAGCATCACGCAAGAAAAAACCAGAACGAACGAAAATTATCAAAATTCTACTATAACTACCTCACTATATTAAATAAATACTATGTTTACAAGTCAAGACCTTCGCAAAACAAAAACGTATACATGGGCAGATCAGTAAAAATTCCGCGAGAGCACAATGTTATACGTAGAAAATAAGATTTACTACATCCCCGTCGGTATGGAAGGGAGGAAACACCTCATCAAAGAACGCAGGAATATAATTGTTACATAATGCACAATCAGGAATTTTATGACATCACTTATCCGATGCCCTCTTGTCCGTGCGCGTATCGCATGAATACGCGTATTGCTTATATAGGCGTATTTCACGAATACCGTAAACATACCTCACTCTGTAGCTTGAGCTAAGTATAACGCTGAATTAAGTCGCCATTAACTGATTGATTGCTGATCTCATGTATTCCGTGCGAAGTACGCGCGTTGTTTCAAACTTCAACTCATTTCTCAATCGTACGCCATTAGAGTATATAGACCACAGGAGCGCCAAATTGCAGCCATTATGTATTTTATCACGGGTTGTCTTGTAGATTTAAAAATTGTAATACAAATTTCGCTGGCCACCACTATGCAAAAACACACATTCATCCCAGCAGGTTTTAAAAATATTTCTTCGTGGTGCGGTGTATGGACAACATGCGCGCTTTTCTCAGGAAACATTGTGTAATATATTAAGGAAGCATATGAATACCAGCTGCATAAATTTAACAAACGGCACAACCGAAGCTCGGCACCTACAGTGATGCCGTGAATGCGTTTGAATGTCATTATCCGCAAATATTATTGTCACAAATTATGTGAGATAGCTTCTAGGTGTGTTTTAATATACAGAAATATAGAACCTTGTTTTGATTCGAATAATCATTGCAGAATATTTATTTTGTAACAAGCCATAGCCAGTTTTTAACGTGGTACTTGCAATATCGGCGGACAACTTCGTCTATCGTCTACGGTTTGTAAAACAGCATGGCTGGTATCAGCAAAACAGGAGACATAGAGATGTAATGTAGCCATTTATAAGAAATGTCACGGCCTATATCGGGAGAGCACGAGACAATTTGATCCAATATTTTTCTTGCGTGCAATGTTTTAAGCACTGTAGAAATATATGGGACTGCAATGAATACGATGGTTCCTTGAGTAAACGTCCATGGGGCGCATCAACTCGCCTATATGAGAGAAATCAACACCTTATACACGTTTGCTGCTGACACACAACGGGAGCAAGGTTCAAGAAATAATATTCATTTCTCCTTATCAACGCAGGCTTCATCTCATTTCGCTACAAAAAAGAAGGCTCCATTTTCGTTCAGACGCTCTGCACTGTCCTTCAACAATACGCGCACACTGCCGACCTCCTTCACATGCTGACGTTGGTGTGCCAGAAGGTTGCCCTCGAGCTGGACGGCGTGTTCCGGACGACACCGGACGGCGAAAAAATCGCAGTCAAGCAGATGCCTTCCTTCATGTCGACGCTAAGACACCTCGTCTATTTTTCAAGGCGCAGCTGAACTCTTACAGTGTTATGGTTCACAAAGGATTTTTATTTGCCCGCTAAGGGCTTGACGACTCGTTTACCACAACGTTAAAATTTTGATGTCCTGGCTTGCAAGCTTGGGAGAAGTTCGGTTTTATTTGTGTTCCATGGCTTGATTGTGGAAATCTTTCGCGTCTTCAGTACACAAGCGCCAGAAAAGCATCCTCATGATTAACGTTTACGCACGCGTATCACACTGCTTTTGATTTTCGTTTAGGAATTTATGCTGAATAAATATAAAACAAAATCGTAATTATTGGCTTGTGTTTATTTTAACCTCTGTCCGTAAAATACTATCCACTTTCTCACTCGTATGCAAAGAGACGATTTTACACCTGTAACTAAGTCGAATACGAGTCAGCGAGCATCTATGCATATCTATTTACCCCACTGCTCCCAGTGTCGGTAAACATTACAGTCACTAGGCAAGAGTGAAAGAAAAACGATTAACATGCGCAGACAGCAAACAACCAACGTCACCAAAGAAGTTATCAGGGGAATATATATTACTGATGTTTATTATGGTTAAATGGCAACCTTTATCTATTTGTTCCCAAAAATGTTTGCTTAGTCATTAAAAAACAGCCACACGCTGGCTCTGGGATCCGAACTCGGGGCTTCCGGATGTCGCTACCTATACAATCTCATTCAGGTCCCCCGCCGGGGTGGAGCAGTGGTTACGGTGGTCTACTACTGTTCCCAACGATGCGAGTTTGAGTCCCGGCCTCGACGCCCGCTTTTCCATAGAGGCGAAACGCTAGGGACGCGGGTGCTCGATGGGGTGAGTCACTGGATACGTATCAGGCCATTACCACTTACTACAAGGAGCTCAAAGCGAGCTTGCCTCCTCCGCACGCTTCACCCAGCCGAGTGAGTGAGTGAGTGAAAACTTTATTTAGCTCTAGATTGGCTTGTCTTCTGCGGTTTTCATATGGCTTCGTCCATCGTCTAAGACAAAGGTCGGTTGCCCTTTGTCCAGGGCTCCGCTGGATGCTGCTGCCAGTTGTGCTCGCCGAATCAGACCTTCTTGGTCGACTCGGCGATCACTGGAGAGCACTCCCTCCCATTGCTCCGCACTCGGGTTTCTTATAACGGGTACCACGCTTATCCTCTGGCATGCCCACGTTATGTGGTACAGCGTGGGTGGTTCTTGGCACCAAGGGCATTTGTCAGTGTACAGTGTGGGATACATTTTTTTGAGTACGTGTAGATCCGGGTACGAGCCCGTTTGCATCTGCCTCCACGTGACTGAGTCCTCTCTGCTAAGAGAGTTGTGTGGTGGTGGGTACCGCTTTCTGCAGCCCTTGTAATGGTTTAGTATCGCCGAATAATCTTGGGGTACAGGTTCGTTCCCCTCGAGATCACCAACGTTGGATGCTCGGTAATAAGCGTACCCTCGAGCTATCCTGTCCGCCTCTTGGTTCCCTGTTACTCCCGCGTGTGCCGGCGTCCATATTATCGCATGCTTGATTGGTTTTGCGTTTGGTTGTCGTGTTATGTGGCCCCCAGAGCGGAGTATGCGGACCGCTCTGTGCCCGATTCTGCCGCGAAGACAGTTGCGGCATGCTGTTTGTGAGTCTGTAAGGATTGTTAGAGACCGTTTAGATCGCTAGCCCTCCGCTGCCGCTAGAGCAACGGCCGCTTCCTCAGCCTCGACTATCGTACAGTCTTGTAGTGATGCGCTGGTTATCTCGCGTAGCGTCGAGTCAATCACTGTTGTTACCACATTGCTGTTGTGCTGCCCCGCTATTCTGGTGTATGTGGCTGCGTCCACGTATACCTTCGTTTCTCTGGGTGCTAATGTCTTTTGTAGGTATTCAGCCCTTGCCTCTCTGCGTGCATTGTGTAGGTTGGGATCCATGTTCCTGGGTATGGGCGTTACTTTTAGTGTGTGGCGATATTCGTCTGGGATTGTTTGTGTCCTCTGTATCTCTTGAATTTCATCGGCGCGTCCCAGTTTCTTAAGCAGCTCCCTGCCAGGTGGGGTCTGCTGTAGTCTGCGCACTTGGGAGACTAGTTGTGCCTCTCTCAATTCATCGAAAGCGTTGTGTAGTCCTAGGGCTAGGAGCTTTTCGGTTGAAGTGCTGTGAGGAAGGTGGAGTGCGGTTTTGTAGGCCTTGCGTAGAATCACGTTCGCCTTTTGTACCTCACTCTTGATGGGGTTGTAGTAGGGGAGGCTGTATGTCACTCGGCTGACTACCAGGCTTCTAACCAGCTTGAGTGTGTCCTCCTCTCGCATGTCATGACGTCTGCGTGAGATGCGCGTGATCATGCGGGTCACTTGTAGAGTGGATGCCTTTAGTAGGCCGAGGGTGTGGGTACAGCGTTGGTTTGACTGTATCCACATCCCAAAATTCTGATGAGTGATTTTTCTTTAAGTCGTCGCTAGTGGGGACTGTGTGGTTGTGTCTTCCTCTCCAAACTCTTAAGAGCTCGAATTTCTCGGTGGAGCATGCTAGCCCTCTTGCTCTGACGTAGTTCTCTACGCAGGTGGCTGCCTTTCGTAATTTCTCTTCTTTCTCTCCGAGCAAGCCTGTGTTGACCCAGATGGTGATGTCGTCGGCATACATGGCATGGTGTATGCCGTCGATTTCTTTCAACTGTTTTGCCAAGCCAATGATGAATATGTTGAAGAGTGTAGGAGAGTGTAGGAGAGATGAGCGATCCTTGAGGTGTTCCTTTGTTTGGCGTAAGGAATTTGTCTGATCTGAGGTCCCCCAGGCTAATTGTTGCGGTTCTGTTTGACAGGAAGGCTTTGACGTAGCCGTAGACTCTCCTCCCGCAGTTCAGGTCGTTCATGCCCATAAGGATAGCCTCGTGACTGACATTGTCCAAAGTCCCCTTAATGTCCAATGCCATTATTATGTTCTCTCCGCTCTTGGGGACGTTCCCGAGTACTTCTATGATTTGTAGTACATCCTGTGTCGATAGTTTTGCTCTGAAACCGAACATGCTGTGGGGATACAGTTCATTGTCCTCCATGTACTGTTGTAGTCTCAGCGTCACTACTCTGTCGTACAGTTTCCCAAGGCACGATGTGAGCGAGATCCATCTGAGGTTCTCAATTTGTAGTTTCTTGCCCGGTTTAGGAATCATGACTACTTCCGCATGCTTCCACTCCTCGGGGACGGCCTCCGCTTCCCAGTGTTTGTTGAGAAAGTCGGTTAATTCAGCGACTCGGTCATCACTGAGGTTGCGGATGAGTGTGTTATTGATCTTGTCCGCACCTGCGGCCGTGTTTCTGGTTGTGTTTCGAATCGCTGCGTAGACATCTTCTCGTGTGATGGGCCTGTCCAGGGTCTCGTTTTCTCTTCCCCGGTAGAGCTCTGAGTAAGCCGCTGGGTTTATGTCCCCGAAGCTCTTAACGCGTACTTTCTCCAGGAGTTCTGAGTCTGGTCCCTCGAACTGGTGGAACCTTGGTCTTGGTTGGATCTATGAGAGACTTGAGGATATGCCACATCCTCGCTGTGCTCAAAGTTCCTTTGAGGGAGTCGCTGAATTGTTGCCAGTTTTGCCTTGCCAATTGCGCCGCGTACTCCTCTGCCTTCGCTGTGACTTCTGCGATCTTAAGTTTTAGTTTTCTATTGTACTTTTGTTTCTTCCATCTCTTATTGAGCCCGCGTCTAGCTTCCCACAGCTTGAGCAGCCTGGCGTCTACCTCGGGTGTCTGCGTCGTTCGCGCGATTTCTTTGCTGTACTTGCGCTGTTTTTCCTTGAACATGTTTCCCCACTCTTCTATCGATTGGATCCCGTTCTCGGCGAAATTCCCGTCGCATGCCTCTCGAAAAGCGCTCCAATCAGTGATTTTTGCCGATTCCAGCTGGCGCTTTAGTCTGTCTGAGGTTACTTGCGCTTTGAGTATGCAGTGGTTACTGCCCAGATTCTCTAACAGGTTCTCCCACTCTGCCTGTTCCTCTCCCCGTATGAATGTGAGGTCGGGGCACGTGTCGGTACTGACGCTGTTTCCGATTCTGGTTGGAGTGTCTGAGTCTGTAAGGAGGTTGCAGTCAGTGTTTTCTGCTACCTCTGCTAGTGCTTTACCTTTTGGGTTAACTGTTTGGTATCACCAGCTTTTATCCATGGCATTGAAGTCTCCTAGTATGATCAGCGTGTTGTGTTTTAGAGTTTGCGTTTCTCGACATGGTATGGTAAATGTGTGACTACTGCGTTGGTTCGATTGAACCCACATACTATGTCGAGAAAGATTTTGGCATACGTTCAGCGGTGTGGCTGCGACCGCGTTTGCAGCCTTTTACCATGCTCAAAACAACAACGCTACAAGTGACACGCATGATCACCCGCATCACCAACAGGTGGCATGGCATGAGTGAAGAGCACACACTAAAACTAGTTAGAAACCTGGTAGTGAGCCGAATTATGTACAGCCTGCCCTACCACTGCCTCAACAAGAGTGAAATACAACAAGCCGATGCCCTGCTACGCAAAGCGTATAAGACGGCGCTCCGAATAACGCGCAACACGTCTACAGAAAAGCTCATGGCGCTCGGATTGCAAAACACATTCGAAGAACTACGCGAGGCGCAGCTTGAGACGCAAAAACTCAGGCTGCTGCAAACAACGACTGGAAGAGCGCTCTTACAGAGACTCGGATACTGTGAGCAGATGCGAGAAATAGCGAGGACGGTAACAATCCCCGACGAACTTCGCAAGTCCCTCAAGGTAGCTCCAATTCCGAGAAACATGGACCCTAACCTCCACCAAGGTAGAAGAGAAGCAAGGGCCGATTTTATTCAAACGGTACTCAAGGACTCTCAAACAGCCTGTCGAAATTTCATGAATGGTAGGATTGGTCGTCACGCGCTCCGTATACTCCTCAAAGCGAGCGACAGAATCAAAAACCACGAAGAAAACAAGACCAGACACAAAATTTTGTGGCTACCGGGGCACATGGGGGTGGCAGGGAACCAAGAGGCTGACAGGATAGCTCGAGCATACAGTACTTTCCGAGCATCCGACAGGTTCGCGGAACTTTTGCCAGCACCCAAGGCATACTCGGCCATACTAGAAAACTATAGGGGAAGAAGAATGCGATATCCCCGACAGCACAGTTCTCTCAACAGAGAGGAAGCTGTCATATGGAGACAATTACAGACGGGTTCATACCCAAACCTACACATACTAAACAAAATGCACCCTACCATATCATCACCATCATCATCAGCCTGATTATACCCACTTCAGGGCGAAGGCCTCTCCCATATTTCTCCACTTAACCCTACCATATACGCTGACAGATTTCCGTGGTGCGATGAAAAACCAACACTATATCACATCACATGGGCATGTCAAAACATAGATGTGGTCCTCAAAATTCGAAACCCGAGTGCGGAGCAATGGGAGACTGCTGTCCAGCGACCGCTGCGAAGACCAGCAAGGTCTGGTACAGCGAGCCCTACCGGCGGCAGCAGCCAGCGGAGCCCTGGACTGAGGGCAACCGACCCTTGTGAAAAAGTGGACGAAGTCGACGGAGAAGACTCTTGTGGATACAACAAGCAGAAATCTCTGAAGACTTCCAAAAACCGCCAAATAATATAGGGCTAAATAAAGTTTTTCCTCCTCCTCCTCCTCGACATAGTAAATCCGTACTGCCAACTGCGTGGTGAGCTTGCCTCCTTACACCACATATTATTCTCATTTCTTTTCGGTTCCTCAGGACCAAAATGTTGAATAAAGTTGATTTGATTTGAATCTGGGGCTGCGCGGAAAATTCTCCTCCTCCAGATCTAGTACCATCTTCCTCGCTGGAACACTGGGACGCTGTTTTTCGCCAGCTGGGACCCATACGTCCAGTCGCGGGCCTCGGCAAGAGCGCAAGAGGTAGCCGACAGATATAAATTGCCAGCCACCTTATAGTGCTCTAGAATATTTTCATCTTCTATCTTCTAGAGCACTATAGTCACCCGGAGCAGCTGGATACCAACCAAGGTAAAAACCATGTAAATTGAATACAAAGTTTTCTCTATCTCTCTCTCTCTCTCTCTCGCTAGGCACCCGAGTGAGTACGATGTCAGTGAACGCTAAAAAAATCCAGGGGGTCGAAATTTCCGGAGTCCTCCACTACAGCCCCTCTTATAGCCTAAGTGGCTTTGGGACTATAAATCCCACAAGCCAACCAAACCAGCCAATAATACTAATAATAATAATAATTGTTTGGTTGGTTGTTTTCGGTGGCGCAGTGGTTACGACGCTCGACTACAGTTCCCAAGGACGCGGGATTGAATCCCGGCCTCGGCGGCCGCTAATTCGGTGGAGGCGAAGAGCAAAGTGCCCATGTGCTGTGCGATGTCAGGGCATGTTAAACAACCCTAGGTGATCGATAATTACAGCGTCTATGCAGCGTCTCTCTTAGCCTGAGTCGCTTTGGAACATTAAGCTTCACAAACCAACCAACCAACCAATATTAATTGATATCAGGAAGGAAAATGAGCAGTATCTCACACTTGTTTCTGTGAACACCTGAACCGCGCCGTAAGAGAACAGAGGAGCGTGGTAGTGCATGTGGAAAGAGAAAGAGGAGTGGTAGTGGAGGGCTACGGAGTAATTTCGACCGCCTGGGGATCTATGAACAGGCGCGCGCAAGTTAAAGATCCCCAGGTTGTCGAAATTACTGCGTAGCCCTCCACAACCGCTTCTCTTTCTCTCTCTTTCCACTTGCATTCCGCAAGTTTATTACAGTTACTACAAATTGAGATATCAGTATCCGTAGAAACGCACACGTGTGATTGTAAAGCGTGCTCTGCCGCTCTAAGAGTTTAATTCAGGAGAAGCCCCTTTTACAATATATATGAAGAAATGTGTGGTGAGCAGCTAGCACTAGTAAAGATCCCCAGGTGGTCGAATTACTCCGTAGCCCTCCACTAGCGCTTCTCTTTCTCTCCCCTTTCACTCCCACCTCCTTCCTTTCAGGAACTTTAACTTGCGCTGA
This sequence comes from Amblyomma maculatum, assembly GCA_023969395.1. Taxonomy (NCBI): domain Eukaryota; kingdom Metazoa; phylum Arthropoda; class Arachnida; order Ixodida; family Ixodidae; genus Amblyomma; species Amblyomma maculatum. Next base: position 36,979 of record JAJIZL010024257.1, read on the forward strand.
TATCGCACAGGGATGGGTGGGTGGCTGCTCCTGGTCCTACGGGGCTGGGACTAGTAGGTCATCGCCGCTTGCGGCGGGGTCTAGCCTGCCACCGAATTTTTATCGGTTGTAGGTCGTCATTGCACCCTCCCCCGCTTCGGTGGTGGACGACGGCTGTTGCGACCCGCATATTTCTCTCCTGTTCTTTTTATTGCGAAGCAATAATACTTTAGCTACCACCTCAGCCCGTCAAAAGGCGCGGCGGTGGCAGCCACGCTTGACCTTTAGCGTGACCTGGCTGTGTGACGTCATACCATCTGTGTAAGAGTGGGGGCTCAACTCGCGCCGTCGCCTTGCGCGGTGGCAGTTACTGCCTGACTTCTGCTCCTCTCACCAGTGGCGCTGCGCGCTGCGTGACGTCGGAATAGATGGAATTTTGATCAAGCTGATTAATGAACTTAGTCCAAGAAGTAAGGAAACGTTGTTAAAAGCTCCGGAAACAGTCATAACGAATAAGCAAATTCCGGACAGCTGGCGGCAGAGTAAAATGAATTTGTTTTATAAAAGGAAAGGAGAAAGGATGCACATAAAATCCTACAGGCCGATTACCATAACATCTGTTATGTACAGGTTGGCCATGCAGGCGGTGAAATTAAAGATGCAAGCATGGGCAGAAAGTAACAAGATACTCGGAGAACTTCAGAACAGCTTTAGAAATGGTAGGCGCTTAATTGATAGCCTGTTCGTGCTTACCCAATGCATCAAAATATCTTGAGTGGAAAATACACCTTTGTATTTGACCTTCCTGAACATAAACGGAGGAAAGAAGCCAACAGTCGGCGAGGCCGAGGAAAGCGTTGGGGATGGTACTTTATGTCTTATCTTTTTATGTTTACTTGGATAATCACAGAAATTAGTAATGTAATCTGTTTAGGGGAAAGATAATTAGACACAAAGTAGAAGAAAAAACAACGTGCCGATGGTGGGATCCGAACCCACGACCGCCGAATAACGCGTACATAAACGGGGCGTACGACAACGTAAGCAGGGAACTCCTGTGGAACATATTAAAAGAAGAACGTATCGGTTATGAGATAATAGAGTTCCTACAGGAAATATACCGGGATAACAAAGTAGAAATTACGTGGGAAGGGATAAGAAGTACGGAGGATGTCAAAGTATGCAAAGGATTAAGACAAGGCTGTCCTCGATCACCGGTGCTGTTATGCTTAATATGACAAACCTGTAACGAAGGATACAAGACAGTAACCTAGGTTTTAAATGAGAACGACATAGGTGAGAAAGAGATAAGAAATTTCGATTCAAGCACAGCGCTCAATTTATTTAACGATATTGTGGATATATCGACATTTTTCTCTGCGAAGGTCTGGTTTAAAATTGTCGGCAATAAATATTTCAGCATCTGCTTTCCATAGTTCGATCGGCATTTCTTAACGTTCCATGGTGGTAAATAACATACGTCATAAGTGATCAAGTTTTTTCGCAATCCTGCTAAATTACTCAGAACATCTTTACTTTTAATTGATTCCTGGTTTTATAGGCGACAAAGGTTATAAATGTACAGTGATCGAACAGGACCTGTTTGGTGCTTTTTAAAAGGTACAGCAGGGTGTGATCGGTACGGAACTTTACATACCAGGCGCAGGACTAATTTATGCAATATTAAGAACTTGCAATATTTGCAGCAGTTGTGGTGGAAAATACCGGAAATGCGTTGTTTGGTGAAGAAGAAACAGGGAATCGTATAAAAGTAATTAACTGAGGTAGGAAGATAATGAGAGTGGTGGCGTATGATTCCAATAGCCCTGGACAGTTTATTAACAATGTTTTTCACGAGTTCATCACATGTCATATTTTCTAAGAAACATACGCCACGGATTTGAATGTTTTTACTACTTCAGTATTGGTGGTGTTCAACACAATTTGCGGCGGCTGAATACATTTGCGACGGGGGCGAAATAGGACAGCTTTAACTGCAGCAAGAGTAAATTTTAAACAATTACTTCAAGCCGATGAATTTATTTTCTACAGCGCGACATTGGCTAGATAAGTTAGATCTTCAAATGAGTCGTTTTCAAAAGATAAACTACTAGCATCTGCGTAGATCACATAATCAGCAGTTTAATGAAGGCAGACTATCTCATTTATGTATAGGATAAATAAAAAAGGACCTAAAATGCTACCTTGTGGGACCCCTGTTTTTACTGACATCACTGAATATTTCTGTCTTCCAATCTTTATAAATAAAGGAGAATCTTCTCGCTGATCAGCTACAATTGATCGAGCGGGCCGAACTAGTGGAATATGCCAGAGGGCTTCTGGATTAAAGGGCCCTCCTGGGAGTGTCCGACTCAATTTTCAATACATATTTCCTTCTCCTTCACTCACTGTCTCACTCTTTCTTCTAGCCACGGATATCGCGCTAAATGTCTTATAGTCACGACGAGGTTCGCACAAATCTTTCTCTCCCCTTTTGTCTTATTTTATTTACATAACCTCTTGCTGCTATTACTTTCAAGCGAAAAGCGCTCAGCCATCTGTTTAATCAAAGCAGCTCCAAATACTCGCTTAATATGTGCGGCCGTGTGTCATGCACTGTTGGTTCATGGTGGATTGAAATGGCTCCTCAGAGATATCAATAGATCAAAAAAAAATAATTCAGGTGCCGGCTCTTTGATAAACTAGGTCTTTGCCAGGTAGGCCTGATCTATGACTATGTGGCCCGTTGGTTGGCAACTAGGGTAGCTAGAAATAAGATGAAGTGCTGTACAAAGCACTGATTCCAAACGTACGGCAACCTAACGCAAAATAAGCCAGAGCGAACAAAGCTGATCAGAATCATAACTGATAACTACTTTTCATTCGTTCGAAACCATGCTTGTAAGTCAAACAACACAAAAAGAGAAAACATATGCAAGGGCAAATCAATAAATAGTTACAAGAGTCCAATGACTTATACGCAGATATTTACAGCATCACCGTCTACAGGGAAGGGAGGAAATACCTTATTATAGAACGCAGGAATATGTGTTGTTACATCTTGTCACATACTGCGGGGTCTGGAATTTTATCTCGTGCACAGAGCTGATGCAAAATTCTCTGTGCGCACAAGCCTATTGCATATATACCTGCAGTGAAACAAACCTCCCTCTATAGCACGAGGAAAGTAAAATGCTAAATTGCCTTCAATACTAATTCCAGCCTGCCTAAAGGACAGGAATCACAACCTAAGGAGCAGAAAATTTTAACGCATTTTCTCGTCGTTCGCGTAACCTTGACTGACCGTACGCGCCGATTCCAAGTGTGTCCGGTGCACTCTATTGTTCAAGCCAGGGGTGGCCGCCAGAAAGTATCTCATCTCTACGTGGGCGGATCCTAGAGCCATAGTAATAAATGAAAGTTCATGCAATCCTTATCGGCAAAACCAAGAGCTGACGTGCCTGAGCTAGGTTTGTTATTGAAGCGAATACTTCACTATGCCGTGTAAAGGCAAGAACGCCGTGCGGAGCCAGAGCCGTTACTTCTCAAGCGACGAGCAACAGTTGCGCCGCGCGTGACGTCAGATTTGCGCCACCGCCGCTGCCGCCGCAGGCTCCGCAGCCTCGCTGCACCGTTTCCGGCATGCTGGAATATTGCGGGGCTCTAAGGGTGGCTGCTCCTGGCCCTACGAGGCTAGGAATTGTAAACCCCATGCCGTTTGCGGCGGGGGCTCGCCTGCTTAGGCAGTCATTGCAGCCGCCACCGCTGCGGTGGCGGACGACGGCTGTTGCGACGCGCGTCTTTCCCTCTCTCTCTTCTTTTATTTCTTTCTTCTCTGTCTTCTCCTCTGTCCGCATTAGGCGGCGGAAGTGGGTCAGCTACAAAGCCAGTAGCAGGCCCGTGCATTTCATTTTCCTTCTTTCTACAGCGCAACAACAACTACAACATGCTGGAAAGTTACCGTGAGCAGACACGAACAATGGCGTAATTTCGCTCGTATTACTACGTTCCAGCCATGCCTAAATCTGCACCGTCTCCACCGAATTGTGGTGGTGGAAAACTTTTATATACAGATACAGGGGTTTACGCACGAGCTGACCCTTTGGGACAGAGCCCTCATAGACACTAGGTGGAGATCCCTAGTTCGGGACCCCAGGAGCATGGTGTCGAACCGGAAGCAGAACCGAACCGAAAACCGAAACCGAACCCGAGGTTTCGCCCGGAACGACAACCGAACCGAAGCCGAATTTTTTCCGGCATCTTGGAACTAAACCTGAACCGGAACAAATCGGTGGAACCGTTCCGAACCAGTTCACGGTACGGTTTCGGACCACTTTTGCAGGCGACTTCCCTTCATTATTTTTTTTTCTTTATTGCTGCTTGTGAAGCGCTCTTTTCACGTATTTATAAAGTGCTACTGCATGCCTCAAACATCATAACCATATTGAAAACTCCCCCCTTGCAAAAAGACGACAATGAACAAAGGAAATGTAATTGCCACATGCATGACACCAGTCGCTGTTGTCTGGCTATCGTTTCATCCCGAACTCGGGTTGCCACTGCACTCCGCAATGGCCCCGCTATAAGAGAAAGTCGCTCCATTCGAAATCCCAGCTTCCTATCAGCGACATATTAGCATATATTTCGTGAGTTGAGTTATATGTTTTAGATAAATCATTATCTAACCATGTACAACTCTAATACGAAATGACGAATCTAAAGAAATATCACGCCAATTATTTTATTTCCCAACCATTCAGCGATGTTGCAATGAGTCACCTGACTCGTGCATAGACGAGGTATGCGATGCGATGCCAGCAGATTAAATTTCAATGACCGAGACTTCAGAATGGCAAGCCGACGCTGATAATGGGAAGGCCGCCTTGGGCAGTAATTTGCCGATCTTTTCTTGAGTAATTTCTCAGTTTATCACAGAGATTTTTCTATAAGCCGGTTTTCTCTTTCGTCTTTTCTACATTTTTCCCTAGCTATGTCAGCTTGTTTTATTTCCCTTGGCAAGTTAAACTAAGGTCAGAAGTGAAGCTCTGATGTTCAAATGTCAAGACTGGGTGGAACAAGGAATTGAGTGGAATTACTGGTAGGAGTATTATTTCACAATCTCTATTTGGTGCGCTATTGTTTCGGCCCGTACAACTAGGGTGCCGAAAAAAAGAATGCGTTTCATCGCTTTATCCACCATCACTGATGTTAATACCTACGACCATCTAGAAACGTTGCACTGAAAGCTAAAAGTGTGCTATTATAAAAATGTAAGTTATGAATAACGTGCTCTACGATGTGCGCGGTGACGCGAAAGGTAGGGACAAAAACCTCGAAACGCAAGGAGAGGGAAGAGTTGAACGGGACCGGAAGGAGCCAGTGAATAGGCCCTAAGGACAAAAAAAAAAAACAAAAAAAAAGTGTGACTAGCAGTAATTCAGCAATCTCGAACTGCAGCGTGAGACTCTCGATGTCACATTACGTTGGCCAGCGAGGAAAGGTGCCGAGCAAAACAACACTTGGTCACCACGTGGAAGCAGCTTCGTAGGATCGCTGGCGGCGATCAAGTACCGCTATAGGCGGCAGCATAATATCCCCTAAAATTGAGCTCACAAGCTGAGCACGAGCTTGAAGCGTTTCTCATGGAAAGAGAAGACTGCCTGCAAGGACTTAGGGCCGGCGGCAGTTATCTCGAATTGGAGAAGTACAGAGCTTTCTCTACGCATTTGAAAAGGGGCCCAGATAAGAAAAGACTCGAGTGTTTTGAATTTTGGGATGAGGAGAAGTTTCGACGCCCAGAACTGTATTCCCTAGCTACAGTAGCTTTCTTTCTACCATCTGCGCAAGTCAGCGTCGAGAGAGCATTTTCTGGACATAAGTATATCCTATCTTGACATCAAACCAGGGTAACTTCAAAAACCCTCGACAATGTCCTCTCGACTCGGCCTTGCTATGCTGGCAAATAAAAAATTAGCAGCATTTACTGAGCACATCATACAATATTTTTCGAGCACTCATGCTGCCATATCATGCTTATTGTAAAATTATGCGACTAAACATGCCAGTCTAGTCTCAAAGAGTTTCTAGAAGCTACAGGGTCGTCCACTTCTAGCTATGACACGATAAAATGGTCACTGTTTTTAAAAGCATCATTGCATCCGACCCGGCTATGAAATAAAGCAAAGTGGCAGACTGAGCACCACCTCCGAGTCCCTGTGTGCCTTTATCACTTTGCTTCGATATGCGACTGCGTCGGACGTAATATTACTTTGAAACAGTCACTGTGTTATAGTTAGAAGTGAATGGCCCTGGCATAACGCCCCTATGCAGGCAACCATGACTCGCAACAGGACGGTGGTCGCATCGCGTCGCTGCCGCTTGAGTGAGACAATTAGTTATTCTTGTTCTCTAGCAAATACGATTAATGACTCTAACCCTAATACGTGGCAGAGGGGACTTTTCTAGCACCTTTCAAGCCGCAACACGCGGGTGCATATGCGTTTCACCTCTATACAAACGCGAAATGCGAAGGCGTTCGCGTGTTGTGCTTTATACAATCACTCATAGGGTATATACATCATAAGTCTTGGGGAGCGTGCATAGTTGGGCCTTGGTCTGATTTCAAAGTCCTTTAATTGGAGCTGTACGAAGCATTCTTTAAACATCTGGGGCGTCGCGGCTTCAATTGGGTATGTGCCAATGAAAATAACCATTATTTCCCGTCCCCCTCCCCCCCCATCTTGCTCTAATAGTCGGTCACTAATTATGAGCATTACTGAAGCCTCCACAATCAATTGAAGCCCGTCATTGCAAAAACGTGCAAGATAGTACACATTTTCTTCATTCTCCCGAATAAAAAATTAGCGACAGCTCATCGCCTAATAATGGGAACAGAAAAGCTAATTTAGTAGGGTGATGAAACAAGCTTAAAACGGAAGCGACAATGAGCACAAGGAAAGAACATCTCATCCTCAGCTAAAATTTAGGGAACAATATCATGCCACCAGTGAAGGGGACATGTAACCAAGCCAACTGACAGCAAATATGCGCCACGCATAATAGTTGAGGCACCTGGAGCCATTCCTGTTCTTTGTGATGTGAACACTAATTTCACCTTTATAGAAATAGCTCGAGCGTCGTTTGGCAGCCGCATCTGCAGCTTAATTGTCGAACCTGTAACAACACGAGGAAAAGGGAGCATCGAAATTTCGCCAACCCTGGTGACTAAGTCATCAATGTCTCATGAATGCCAAAGTGAGAGCAAGAAAATCCTAGCGAGATGTAGACACCCCGCGTTCTAAACTACTCTATAGGCGTGACACACAGTGGACACCGCTAGTGAAACAGTATTTCTCCTTTACTTTCAACTAGGATAATAATTAGACATTGAAGGGGTAAGGTATGTCCAAAGGAAAAAACAGCGCTAAATGTTTGACGAACCACACAGAAAGACGAACGGGACAGGCGCTGACTCCAACCAAGTTTATTCAAAGATGTATCTTATATAGATCGAAGACGCTGAACGCCTGCGCATGTCCTGAAAGGTAGAACGGAAAAAGAAACAAGCAAAAAAAACCCCTCAGGTAAAACATCACTAATCTCGTATTTTTCAACAATCTATGCTCACTTTGTCTATGCTCGTCTTTCTCTGTGTTCCATCAAAAATTTAGCGCTGTTTTTTTCTTTGATTAAACACAATGTAACACCAACTAGCCCAGCAAGACATACTGTTAAAGAAGGCAAGGCCGGTGTATATTCATCATTGTGGAATAAAGCGGCTTTCAGTAGCCTGCTTGGTGTACGATTTGCAAATAGGAATAGTGTTGTAGCCTACTCCCAATCTCAGCATTAAAAAATCGCATATTGCGGGATGTTTGCTAGTGCAGGGATGCTTGTAATTTTCTGTCACGGTCTAAACACTAAATTTGGCGCCTTGATATAAATCCCACAATGTCGAAGAGCTACAAATTTATTTACCTAGGTACGTTTCTCCTTTCAGGCATGTTACTAAGAACAATGGAGTGATGCTCTGCAAGGAATTTTATTCAGCGCTAACGTTCGTCGTTACCAATGATTCATTCTATAAAAATATGAATACCTGAGACGCTGGGCCAGTAGTCATAAGTAGAAAAAGCTCTCTGTAGCTCTAGTTCGAAGGCATAAACTGACATTCAAAGACAGACTTAAAGATTGCATAACGCAGAAATTGAAAGCCACGCGAATTTATTCCTTTTTCTCTTGGAGGAACTTCTCAGTTGCTTCTATCGAACAACTGCCGCTGCATGTGGCTTGAAGGTCCTTGTCCCCGCTTGGACTACAGACTGCAAGAAAGGATATCTCGGTCTTCGTGTCAGTCACGAAACCTGAAAGAAAACTTCCGCCAATTGTTCTTTCCATCCTGTATCCGCAGTGAATCACCTACAACTTCAAACAACGTGACAGGAAAAGTGGCAATTGTGAAATTGTTCAGGACGGAAAGAAACGAACGATGTTGGATAAGCGGCATGACGCCATCGGCGGCAACTTCATACTCCAAAAGAAAGAAAGAAAGAGGCTCGCAACTTCTCTTAGCGCCTCACGTTCGCCTTGATAACGCAAGCAGCAGATAGGGGGTATAGTCGCACCAACGCTTGTTCTGACGTGGATTTGAGTCATTGAGAGGCAGTGTTCCTTGCCGGAGTGAGGCCTTCTGAGCACCGCGAAGAGATGGGCGACACGCACGTAGACGGTTCAAGCCAGACAGGTGAGAAAAAGTGATCTATATTGTCACGTCTCGGTAGAAGACCAAGGAGAACCTAGCGATAGATGGTTTGAATGGTCGACCAGAACAAGTCTTGTGTTCAAGCTTCTTTCACTTCCAGGCTCGCGCTTGTCGTCATCTTTTGCGTCGTCTTCTATGCGGCATTTGCCCCCCTCCTTAGGAAGCATCGTCCCGATGAGAACAAAAGGAAGTAGGAGGTGAAGGTCAAACTGAGTGGTATGGCTTCATACGCACGACGTGGACGACGTCAGCTTGGTGCTGGCGTCGCTTTGATGTCGACACCCCGTCTGGCATCACCTCATAAGTGACGTCGGTTAAACGTCGCTGAACAACATAGGGTCCAAAGTATCGTCGCAATAGTTTTTCGGAGAGTCCACGGCGGCGAATAGGTGTCCAGACCCACACTTTGTCGCCAGGTTCATACATTACATGCCGGTGTCTCTGATTGTAGCGTTGTGCATCGTGCTCCTGCTGATTTTGAATCCGCACACGAGCTAGTTGGCGAGCTTCCTCTGCACGCTGAGCAAATTCCTCGGCGTCCTGGTCGAGATCATCGGTGTCGGCATTCGGGAGCAACATTGCATCCAGCATAGTTGTTACTGGTCGCCCGTGAAGGAGGCTGAATGGTGTCATGCGAGTGGTGTCTTGGCGGGCCGTATTGTAGGCGAACGTAACGTAGGGAAGTATTTCGTCCCAATTCTTGTGGTTTACGTCGACGTACATGCAAAGCATGTCTGCGAGGGTCTTATTGAGGCGTTCCGTCAACCCATTGGTTTGAGGGTGATAGGCAGTAGTTTTACGGTGACTGGTACCACTGAGGCGAAGAACGATTTCCAAAAGTTCGGCCGTAAATGTAGTTCCTCGGTCAGTTATAATAAGTGCCGGAGCGCCATGCCTCAGGACAATGTTCTCAACGAAGAACCTAGCTGCTTCGGCGGCGGTACCCCTTGGCAGAGCCTTGGTCTCCGCGTAGCGGGTCAGATAATCAGTGGCGACAATTATCCATTTATTCCCGGCTGTAGACGTCGGAAATGGTCCCAGGAGGTCCATGCCAATTTGCTTAAAAGGTGTCGCTGGCACTTGAAGAGGGTGGAGTAGGCCAGCTGGTTTTACAGGGGGTGATTTACGGCGCTGGCAGTCAATGCACGTGCGTACATAGCGTTTCACTGTCGCCGGCAGTTTTGGCCAGTAGTATCCGTGCTGTACTCTAGCCAACGTGCGGGTGTAGCCTAGGTGACCGGCGGTTGGCTCGTCGTGGCACGCTTGCAAAACTTCAGTGCGGAGAACCGATGGGACGACGAGCAGAAAACTGTTTCCCCCAGGACGGAAGTTCTTCTTGTAAAGGACGTTGTTGCGAATAAAAAATGAAGAGATTACTCGGGCGAAAATCTTCGGCACAACCGTAGTTCGCTTCTCCAAGAAATCAATAAGAGGGAGCAATTCCTGATCCTCTCGCTGCTGTTGGGAAAGCGTTGCGTCATCTATGACACCTAAAAACGCAGTGTCTTCATCGGTCATAGTGGAAGGTTCGACCGGCGCTCGCGAAAGGCAATCTGCATCTGTGTGCTTCTTTCCAGATTTGTAAATAACTGCCATGTCAAATTCTTGCAATCGAAGGCTCCAACGCGCGAGTCTCCCTGAAGGGTCCTTTAAGTTCGTCAGCCAACAGAGAGAGTGATGGTCGCTGACGACTTGAAAGGGGCGAGCGTACAAATAAGGGCGGAATTTCATAACCGCCCATACTACTGCAAGACATTCTTTTTCGGTTGCCGAGTAGTTCGCTTCTGCTTTAGATAGGGTCCTGCTGGCGTAAGCAATTACCTTTTCCACACCATCCTGGCGCTGTATTAACACAGCACCTAAGCCCACGTTGCTGGCATCCGTATGAAGCAGTGTAGGGGCGTCGTCATCAAAGTGCGCCAGGACAGGTGGTGTCTGTAGACGCCTCCTCAGCTCATTGAAAGCTTGTTGCTGTTCTTCACCCCAGCGAAAGACTGCGTTGTCACGAGTCAGTGAAGTTAATGGCCAGGCTATTCGTGAAAAGCCAGCAATAAACCGACGGTAATAGGCGCAAAGACCCAAGAAGCGCCGCAATGTCTTTTTGTCCGTAGGTGTTGGGAACTTGGCGACTGCGGAGAGCTTTTCAGGATCCGGCCGAACACCTTCTTGGCTGACGACGTGGCCTAAGAACTGCAGCTCCTCGTAACCGAAGTGGCACTTCTCGGGTTTTAATGTGAGGCCCGCAGATTGTATGGCCTGAAACACAGCTAGCAAACGGAGTAGATGCTCTTCAAATGTAGCCGAAAACACTATCACGTCGTCAAGATACACCAAGCATGTTTGCCACTTAAGTCCCGAAAGCACAGTGTCCATCAGTCTCTGAAATGTTGCTGGCGCCGAGCATAAACCGAACGGAAGGACTTTAAACTCATACAATCCGTCGGGAGTGATGAATGCTGTCTTCTCCCGATCCCTCTCATCCACTTCGATTTGCCAATATCCACTTTTCAAGTCCATCGACGAGAAGTAACGTGCATTTCGTAGGCGATCTAAGGAGTCGTCGATGCGAGGGAGAGGGTACACGTCTTTTTTGGTCACTTGGTTGAGCTTGCGATAGTCTATGCAAAATCGTAAGCTGCCGTCTTTCTTTTTAACAAGTACCACGGGGGAAGCCCAGGGACTCTGTGACGGCTGGATAACGTCGTCTCTAAGCATTTCGGCCACCTGGCGCTGAATGGCTTCACGTTCTTTCGGAGCCACACGGTAAGGATTTTGTCGAATCGGGCGAATCGAGTCATCCGTGATAATTCGATGTTTTGTCAAAGGCGTTTGGCCGATCCGCGATTCTGAAGCAAAACAGTCTCGAAATTGATCTATGAGATCCAAAAGGCGGTCCCGCTCTGAAGAAGACAGATTTGGGCTCACATCAACGATGGTTACGGGTGTCTTGCACACTGATCCTCTCTGTTGCAGTAAGCAACAGTGCTGCGCATTTGGGAGGCTGTCGAAAAAGGCCACAGTTGTGCCTTTCGGAATTTGCTGACGCTCGTCGCTGAAGTTTGTCAGCAGCAGTTCGGTATGCCCATTGGTCAAGTTGACCAGCCCTCGAGCTATAGAAACCCCTCGGCTGAGTACCAGGGTAACTGCCCGTTCGGCGACGCCATCGCCTGTATGCGCCACGTCGCATTTCACTTCAACAAGAGAACATGATCTCGGAGGTAATGTCACCGTCTCATTGGCGACGCGTAAGGGCAATAGTGGTACTTGCGCATAACCAAGGTCTTCATGGTTATTGGTGAAGGCAACGATGCTGTCACGGATGCTGATTACAGCCCCATGAAGACGCAGAAAGTCCATGCCCAAGATGAGGTCTTTGCAGCAGTCAGGGAGAATAACGAAGCTGCCAACAAACACCGCGTTTCCTATTCCTATCCGGGCAGTGCATTTCCCTGTCGGTGCCAGTAGCTGACCCCCAGCACTTCTTATTACTGGCCCAGTCCATTCAGTTTTTACTTTGCGCAGGGTGTCGGCCAGTTTCTGGCTAATAATTGAAAAATCTGCCCCGGTATCCACCAGAGCATGTACCGCCAGCCCATCAATGGAAACGGCGAGGTCAGCGCTAACAAAATTATCTGGGTTGATCGTCCCTTTCGGCATTTGCGGCGGAAGCGCGGCAAGGTCGGCGCTGTCAGCTTCGTCGTCATGGCTGATCATCTGGTACGGCATTTTCGGCGGTAGTGCGGAAATGTCAATGTTAGCGGCGGCGTCAGAAGCCCGGGTTGTCGGCAATTGCGGCGGTGGTGAGGGTTTCGACACTTTTAGACTGGTTGCAACCTCCCCTCGCGAGGTTGCAGCTCTTAGTTTCCCCGGTGAGGGCTAGGAGACCGCCGTCCGCTAACGCCAGTAGTGTTGCGACGTGTCGGCGAATAACGCTGTGGCGATGGGGAGGAGCGGCGGCGGAAACCCGGTGTTTCGGTTTCCCTGCTGACCGGAGGGTCGTCGTCGATTTGGGCAGAATTAGTGTCGAAGCGGCGGCGAGCAGAAGCAAGCGGAAAGGACTGCCCCTCTTCGCGGTGGCGGCAGTACCGATACACATGGCCAGGTTGTCCGCAGTAGAAACAAAGTGGTCGGCTGTCATAACTGCGCCACATAACTGCGCCACATAACTGCGCGCTATCCATCCTACGCGCGTTGTCTCCGTGCTTCTTACCATCAATAATCATCTAGAGGACTGGCAATTCGCGTGTTATCTCCACTGCGATGCGGGGCAGGGGGAGCGCAGGAGTTGGGACGGGTAGCGTCTATTAGCTGAGCATGCATTTCGTACAAGGGAAGATCTGTTGTTGCATTCTCACGGCTGCCCGGTACGCATTTGCTTTACAATGCCCGCAATGAATTGCTCTGGCTTGGTGCTTAATTGCTGTGGAAATAGAACTTTTGCTCTAAATACCTATTCGATCATTCTCTACACCGACAAGACACGCACCTGCCGTAGGTGACTCGTTCAGTAAGCTCTATTTGTACTACAGAAAACTGCGTCCAAGCACAGGATAGAATCACGGCTTTTTCGTGACGTCTCAAGAGGTGGCCAGGCACGAAACGACAAAACCTCCAATCTTTTGATTTTTTTTTCACGAAATGACCAATATTTTTTGCACAGCCTTTTTTTTTTAGTTTATGCGGTTCATGGGGTGTTCTTTTCGGCCACGTTTCTACCTGTGCGCATTATTGAAGAGCTTTGTTTAAAGTCCCCGCTAAAGCGACTCAAGTTTATAATTCCAGGCCTACAAGTTGCGGCAATCATTAGTGTTTCGCTTTGTTTCTCTACGACCAGCATCAGCAAGCCCTACAAAACGCCAGCGTCACATGCAATTTCGAATTACGACTTAAAATAGCAGAAAAGGCGTCCCATACACGTTTTTTTCCAAAAGGGCAAGTGAAACAAACCGAAAAACGCAAGACTGAAAGCACACGATAAATATTCGCTGTCCGATTATTATATTCAAACCTAAACAAGCGTTTTTATATCGCCAACAGCTTCTATATCCTAATGGTCATTGTTAACGTACAAAAGTATGGACAAGTGCAAATATTGAAATACTTTGTTTCCCTTTGACGACGCGTAATTGGTGCTTTCGAGCTCCTAAAGGCAAAATGTTATGAATCAACACGTCTCCAAAGTGAAGCATGCTATCGCAGTTGTAGGCTGTCTTTGGGACATGGATATACAGGACGGAACTCTTTCACATTTTTCTACGTTAACTAATTAATTACTATCTTTCAATATCCTTTCTTAGTCGACCCCGCTTTGAGTAGTGAAAAAAAAATAGAAATTTGTTATGGTTCGACGAACGAAAACTCTGTGTACGCGATAGTCAAATAAGACGATCGGTAGAGGGTATGTCACATATTACCTCCGGTGGCGCCACAGTAATCTCGTAAACGGCGAAATACCGTTTACGAACAGATCCGAATTGCTGCTCAAAAAGGAAAGAGACGCTTT
>JAJIZL010024258.1:0-10113 GCA_023969395.1 Amblyomma maculatum
GCGGAACGCGCGCTTTCTCCGGGCCTTCATCTTTCGTGGGAATTTTCCGATTTTCCTTTCTTTCTTTTTTTTTTTCTTTTTTGCGTGAGTGCGATTGTCTGTTCTTCACGAAGAGAAACCGGCGTGCGGTTTCTCGATCCACTCAAAATGCGCCTGGAAATGCACTGTGCCGTTTGCGCGAAAGCCCGTCTACTGTGCCGGTTCACGAATGCGGCTTTTGCGGCTCCTATTCATCTCTCGCTTACTCATGTTTTTCCCCCTCTGAGGTACTGGGATGGATGCTTTCCGGACTGCGGATTCTCTTTGCGACTATCCCCCAACGTACTGTGCTCTTCAACAGTGAAGTGCGTATCACTTGCGCAGAATAAGCGAAAGGAAGAAGCAGAACATACGCCAGTAGGGGGAACCATTATCTCCTTGAACTCCCGAGTCTAGCAAGAGACCTCCGTGGAAGTCTTCTTCCCCGAAACTTACTTCCGCGGAACTGCCTCGACATTGTGCGCGTGTGTCTGCATTCGCAAAAAGTCTGCTCCGCACTCCTGCATTATGGTTGGAAGTTGAGTAGCGTAAAACCGTCTGAGCCAACGACTGGACTTTTTTTTTACACATATATATTCGCGGTGTGCTTAGTCGACACGCTTTTTGGTACATACCCGTGGTTAAGTACCAACATCGTAACAAAGCTTATCTTGTTCAAGGGATAAATTAATGTTGGTCTAACAGGATAACTACGAAGTTGTAATGGAAGAACGGGTGCTTTCACCACAAACGCCTCTCCTGTAAACTAAACGGAAGTAACATCAGGAAAGGTTATCTCGCCGTGCAGAAGAAAATATTCGGGGTTACGCGTCTGAAAGCGGCAAGAAAGATACCGTTAAGACGCACTTTCGACGTCATTGCCAACATTGCGAGTTTGAACCAAAGACTAGCCGAGAAAAAATACTTCAACATGAACTCCAAATTTCTTACCAATGGCAACGCCTTTTGCTGTCGAACAATTGTCAAGACAGTGACAAAAGGCGCAGCCTTCCGGTGTTGCCATGAACAATACCCCGATATATCATCTTCAAAGTTCCTTTAAAGCTAGCGATGACGAAAAGAAAAAGAGTATATCCGGGAAACTGGAATGGAAAAAAAGAATTTGTTCTGATTATACGAAATTCGATTTAACGAGATTCCGACCGGGGTTCTCTCCGCGTGGTGCGCGTTTGGTATCGACGGCTATAAAATCTACCATCCAATAATCCGAAGTTCGAATTAATGCGGTTCCACCGCAATTATGAACGGGCAAGGAAAACAGCCCGCTTCGCACTGCTTTGAGCACAATTTCTTTCTCGTCGAATCCCGTGGCCTTTCAGGGGATAACGAGATCAGCGCAGAGTCAGAGTGGCTGGTGAATTAGGACTAATACGCTGACAAATGTGTGTCGCACGAAACAAGCTTCAAAACCGTAACGCAGATAACATTGTAGCTTTAGGATGAAGTCTTTGACAAAGCGCCCCAAGACAGGCGGATAACCAAAAGGAGCAGTACGAAAAAAGTTTTTCGACTACAAAAGGAATATAGAGGGAAGGGGGGAGAGGGGGGGGGGGGGGGGATTATGCATGCTTCCTCGCGTCGTCTTGAGAATTTCTCCTCTGCTCCGTAAACAACGATTTGTTTTCATTATACAGAGCTCCCAAATGCGTCGTCTATTTCAGGCGCTTATTAACTGACTTACTGTCGTACTCAAAATAATTTTCGTTATAGCGTCGCGCCTAATAAACACAAAGCGAGTTTATACGACTGGTTCGCCCGTCCCTACGAGTCTACACTACCACCATTTACATTCTCAAAACTAATTAAACGACGACGAGAGAAAGCTAATGGGGCTTCATTCGTCCTGCTCTCTGGGAAATGCTGCCGTCTCGTGAACAATGCGTTTACTAGAAGGAAAAGTAGGGGTGACGGCTGAAAAGAGGGTAGAAATCTCCGGTGTGTCTGTGTGTGTGTGGGGGGGGGGGTAGTAAGTAGTCCAGGGATATCGAAGCAAGGGGGGTGGCAGAGGCTGTGGGCTAGCGTGTGTCAGTGCTTTGCTTTCTTCGAAAGCGCTATAGTTCTCCAAACTCGCTAACTCAATAATAAGGCTGATCTCTTTTTTTTTCTTCAAGACTCGTCCCTCGCCACTGGGAACGACGACTGGGAGTGCAGGGCAGTTAGTATAGTGTTGTTCCCGAACTAACGACCGTCCGCGGAGCGGAGCATGATCCCAGTGGAGCCATTTTCTTTTCTGGTGGCAGAGAGAGAAAAAGGGGGGAAGACAGAAGAGAGAAAAAAAAAAAAAAAAACAGCAAACAAAAATACATGGCGCGTGGCTCCATCCTCTTTCCCCTTTATAAACTACCGCTACCCTGTCGTTACTATCGCTGTGATGCCCAACGCTTTCGCGAGAGAGCGGACGTATACCGACACTGGGGGGACCCGTTATTTTAATGGTGCAGGAATCAAAGAGAGTGAAAGAGAAAGAAAGAACGCCTTGCTGCCCGACAAGGCAGTGCCGAGCGGCGCGACAGGGACAGGCATTTGCTCTCTATTCTCTCACGCTTGAAAACAAGCTTTCTCTCCGGGCTCACGTTAGCAGCAGCAGCGAAAACATTGAGCGGCGGACAGGCTTCCCATCATTTCTTTGTTTCTTCTTCGTTATCTCTCTGTCACTCGTGTGTCACGTGATATCGCGGTGCAAAACGACATTAGTCCTTCCGCTTCGCGAGTAAGTGGCGTCTTGCGTGCGGCACGTACGTTCGTACTATACAGTACGGTCGTGAGCGCACTTAAATGGGACAGCTCGAGCACCTTTGCTGGACGTGAGCACTCCAGTGAGACGTGTCGTTGCACTCGGTAGTTGCGAGTTTGTGACCTTATCAGGACCGCCCGGTGTTTGTTTTACGTACAGCTCGCCTCAGGTGTGTGTGAGATCGTGAGACCGGGTCACGCGAGTTTGGGTTAATAGTGTGGACGACCGCATCCGTCAATCGGACACCGTCCAGTGCTACTGCTTTACAACGGAGGAGGAAAACCTCTTAAGCAGTTCTACTAGCTTATAATAAAACGAAACTGATGATAAACCGAGACGAATTTGTGGAGATTAAGTTTGATAGCCTCTAATTATAGACTGGCAGCTGACCGGAATCGTTCAAGAGGAGATGTTATAACGGTTGTATGTACCGGTACTAGCCTGCGGTGCTGAAAAATGGAGATTGCCGAAAAGTATTGTAGTTAAGTTGAGGACAGCGCTGAGAGCTATAGAACGCGAAATGGTAGGTGTAACCTTGAGATAGGAAGCGTGCAGAGTCGGTAGCCGATGGTCTCGGCTAACATATTGGATTCCAAGGGAAAGAACGCGTAGCAGGAGACGGCAGAAAGTCAGGCGAGCGGAGGCGGTTAAGATGTTTGCAGGAGTCAAGTAAATGTAGCTAGCACAGTACCGCGTTAATTGGAGGAATATGGGAGAAGCCTTCGCCGTCCAATGGGTATATAGGGCGGGCGATGATGACTAATTCAAGCAATGGAACGGGCGCCAATTCGGAATTCGAACGCAAACACGGATTTTAACGAACTCAAGGATTTAGTCTGTACAGATAAGAGACGCTGCGTACGCTTATCAGTCATGTGCAATTTATGTCGGAACCAACGTTCCGCTTGAGTTGCGAACCGTATACTGACCCCGCGCCGGAAGGTTGGCTTCACCGCAAAGCGTGGCGAGCGCGGTTGTAGAGTTTGCTTCCCCTCTCAACCAGCGTGCTTGCGGCGAAACCCGCTTGCCGAGCAAGACTGCGCGGGAGAGGGACTTGTTTTGATTGCGCGATGTTCCTTCATGGTTTTCGCGTTCTCTTCAATATATATCCGTCCTTGATTTATCGCGTCTGTCTGCCTCAGCGGGCGGCGCTCCGTTTCGAAGCCGCTTTGCAGAGCGGGCCTCCTTTTTTTAACCAAGATTGATGCGGACGTTCACCTCTCCGCAAGAAGCCGAGGCCGTCGTAGCTGCAGTTACGGCACGCTGCGAGCAGGCTTGGGAACGAGTCACGGAGCGGAAACAATATCGGCCCGCGAATGCGAGACGAGACGTTAGATTCTGAAAAAACGGCTTTCAAACTTCTCTGCAGCTCACGAATGTAAGAAATGAACAAACGTAACTGAAAATGGGGTTTGATGGGACACGTTATCGACGCCAACCTGTCGGCATCAGTTATCCGACTCGATGGCTAGGTATAGTCTCCTCCGCATATAGCTATGCCAAAACCATATATGGCAAAATTACTTTTGAAAAGGAATTAAATTAGATTACTAATTACTTCACCGAAAATTGCAGAAAAGTAATTAAATTACAGTACTCATTACTGCTCGCCAAAAGTAATGAAATTACATTACAATTACTTCTACTGAGTAATTCAATTACTTTGAAATTACTTTCTAGTTTCCATAAATGCAAAAACTAAGTAAAGCTACTAAACAAAACAACTTGTTCTCCAGAGTATTCTAGTTGACTATAGTTCTGCTCAATTCTGTCTCCTTTTGCCAATCTGTTACGCTGGCTTCGGATTGCAGCACGTCATTCCTGCTTTCGCGCACTCCACTTTGTTGTCTATTGAAGTAGTGATGGCGCGCTTTAGTAAAATTAATTTCGAGAGGAATTAATTACTTTGCTGCGAAATTGCTACCAAAACGTAATTCACTACATTACTAAATTACCAAACCGAAAAAGTAATTTATTATATTACAAATTACCGAAAAGTAATTAAATTACAGTAATTTCATTACTGTAATCCAATTACTACCATGTCTGGCCAAAACGTGCGTATCTGGTACGATATGGGGTACGGTACGGCTGTAGGGTTACCTGAAACTTGACGTGAGCTCGGAGAAGAGCCGTAGTGGACGGCTCCCAACTGATTTCCACAAAGAGGGATTCGTTAAAGCGTTGACATAGCACGTTGTCCGGGCACTTCAGCCAACCCGCAGCTGACGGTAGACATATCCAGAACACCTCCGCCGGTTCAGAAGCTGAGCAGCGAAGCGGTTGGCCCAGCGAAGTGGCTCTGCTCCAGCGCGTTCAGTTGTCGGCAATGTCTTTCGGACTATTAGGCAAATGTGGATTCGAAGATTTGGTTGGTTGCGCTATAGATCGCGCCACAAAACGGCCTTCTAGCAAACACTATAACGACCTTTGCGTCTCTCGGTGCCAGGTGGTACCATATGCCCCTGGTCTGGCGACACGCATGCAATATCGGGAACAAATCGCCCGCGGACGGCAGGCTGCTTATTAGGGCACACTAAGAGTTTTAGCAAAGCGGAGAGCTTAGTACTACTATACTACTACTGCCGCTGCTATTGCTTACCATTACATCGTCTTCGTTCTGGTAAGCTCTCTAATGTTCACTTCGCGTAAGCTTATATATATATAACAAACTTCCAAAGAAAAACATTTTATATGCAGTCTCGGCTAGTTACCGGAGCCACTGCGTTAGTCTGAAGTAAGCGTTCGTTGCCATTTTAATTACGCCGAAGCTTTCTGGCGCAGGCCTGGGCTGTAGATACGGCCGGACGTCCGTTCTTTTTTTTTTTTTTTCTTCTTCCACCGCGCCGTATTCCATCTGTCGACACGCACGCCTGTTCAGGCAGTTCTTGCGTTAATATATAATGCCTACGTTAAAGCGCGAACGGGACCACGATGCAGGGTGGGAACGCGAGGAAGATCCTAGGTTGGCAGCAGAGGGATAAGAGCAGAGGGGAGAGGAAGGTGCGGACACGTCGCCGTGAAAAAGTGTTCGCCTGTTTTTCATCCCTACAGACAAAACGTACATAAATAAGGGAGCCAGTAGCGGGGCAGAAGTGTACGCAGGATCTTTCGCCAGCGTTGGCAGCGAAAGCGCGCGATGCCCGGCACGGGCGCGCGCGCGCGCTCGCCAGAGAGTTAAGGCTGCATAACGCTTGCATATATATTCGCTCAACGCTGTTTCGTTCTGCTCCTCCCGGGTTTTTTTTTTTCCGCGTCCGCGCCACATAAATGGCGGGAGAAAAAGCGCGCGCTCTAGCGGCCGAGCACAGTTTGTCTTCATTTGGCTCGCGCGCGCTTTTATTCAAAATGGTGTGCGCGCGTGTGTTTCCCGAGGGACAGTGCGGGAGCATGAATAGAGTGAACGACGAGCGAGAGAAGAAAGGGCGACTGGCTAACTTTTTTTTTGCGGACCGCTGCTGCTGCGAAGCGGAACGGACAAGGCGTCCGCGGCGGCGCGCAGTGAAGTGCAGAAGCGAAAGGCGGTGCAAAACAATGGACCGCGCGACGGCGCCCAACATAGCGCCACGCCGGTGGCCTCTTGAGAACAAAAGACTTTTCTTTATCTCTACGCTGTTACTTTATTCCGTTTATCTCTTCTTTTTCTCCTCGTGCGGCATGAATCTCGTTCGGGGGGTGGGGAGGGGAAATTCGGCCTGTCACGCTGAATGGGACGATTCTTTTTCACGATTCGGGGAGGAATTAAATTAGATAGGCGCTGTACAGGAAAGAGAATAAATGGAGGACGAGGTGGCGGGACGTGCTTATTAAGCGCGGTTCCCGTAACTATGACCTCGACAGGCGTTAATCAGAGAGGTGCGCGCACGGACACGAGGGATGCGGTTAAACGCATTTACTACACGCCCTTTCTGCGGCTGCAGTTGGACGACAGGAAGGTTATAACTTAGACACGTTCAGGAGAGTTCAGTCCTATGTGGCGAGTCGAACGCAGTGGCAAAATAAAAATAACAATTGAAGCGTGGCTTGAGGGTGGTGGTGGTAAGAACATTTATTTACACAAGGATGTTTGGATCGGCCCATAAGGGACCGGTCCTTACAAACACTAGGTGGAGGTCCCTAGTTGGGGACCCCAGTGGCGGTTGCCGCCGCTCGGGCGCGTCCGACTAAGGCTTGTTGGGCCTGTAAGTCGTGGCAGCCGAGCAGGACCGCCTCCCAGTTCTCCCGGGTTGGGTTGGGGATGGGGGGAATAGCCGGGTTGGAGGGGCAGGCCCACACCATGTGATAGATGTCAGAAGACACCGCTCCACAGTGTGGGCAGCTGCCACTAAAGGAGGGGTCAAAATGTTTTAGGGCTGCCGGGCACAGCAATGTATTGGTGAAAAGGCGGAGAAGGAGCCGCTCATCCGCCTTTTTGAGACCTTTACATGGGCTGGGGTAAAGGCGATGACAATTTTGATAGTACGTCGTGATATCTTTGAAGGTGTAGGCCGGATTAAAATCGGGTTCCTGATCGGGTAGGAGAGCGCTGACAGTCCGGTTTAATAGAAACTTCCACGTCGTACGATAATAGCTAGGTGGTAGTTAGTGACATAGTACGTTCCTCTTGTTCGTGAAACAGCAAGCCGTTTGGAATCGGCGCGCACGCACGCACGCACGCAGGTACCGGCACGAGCGAAAAGTACTGAACTCCCAACATTCCGACGGGGATCTGGCCTTTGCCAGAGCTGGTATTTATATAAGTGTCATATATAGATATTTATGGTTATGCCACTTCAAGTCGGTGCCTTGTGACCACATGATCGTGCGATATTTAGGCGGCGTTTCCAGCTTTACCAGAATCACGATCAAGGCCAAAAGCAAGAAATGTATAAAGTTAGGCAAAAGCAACACTGAGTCGGCTATACTACTAGTCCTGCCGCTTTCGGCACATTCCTCGAGATGTTTTCTTTTCTTCTTTTTCGCGGATGACTATCGCGAAGTGGTGGCACTTCTGCTTTTGATCTCGCCGACGGCTGCGCGGCTAACAGTGCATAAACACTCCTTCGAGCAACAAACACGCGAGGGCCGCCGTCCTCGTCCGACGCGGCTCAAATCCGCGTCCTTTTTCGGAAAGCCAGTTAGGCATCCGCGTCTCCGATAAGCCGCTTACGCAGGCTCTCGACGATCCGCGGTACACCGCGACCAGCAGGATGTTGCGAAGGAAGGCGAGGACGTTGGTGAGACGGTCCCCCCTCCCACATCGTCTCAGGCGTCGCATGTCTTCCTCTGAGGCGGTGTGCCTTTCGCATCCTGTGGCCGTTTGCATTTCCTGTCTTCTCCGTTGCAGCCGTAACGTGTATACGGCGTCTTTTTTTGGCATCGCGCGCTGGCGGCTGCTGTTGCTGCCCTCGCCTGGTGATTACTGTATAGAAGAACGTCCATTCATTCATGACTGCACGCTAAAGGGAAGTGTGCAATTGCGTCATGCAACATCGCTGAAACGTGGTACCTCGATACCGCACTACTGTTACAGTAAGTGCCGATGAGGGCGTGGTTTCAAGAAACACGCTGTTATGTTGGCGCGGCTAATCAGAGGGCGTTACACTTCTTACATGCCACTGGCCATGAAAATTCACAGGCCACGAACGAATACGCGGTCTTTTGTTCAGAGCAAAAACTCGCTGTGTACCTAATATTATGTTAATGGCGTGTAACGTGGGCGTTGCGCACTTACAGGGGAAAATACACGGTGCACTTGCATTGCATATTCCGCGAATGCGTGCGTAGTTCCTGCTGTGACGAATAACCCAGTGCAGCAGTGGTGCAACGGGAAGCCGGAATCGCCCGCTATTAGATACGAGGTTTTCAGCGAGGCAACTTTTCCAGCCTTCCCTCTTTTACCGGTAAATTTATACTGCCCCCTTGTGCCGACATTATGCGGCGACGACTATCCGCGATCAGCCACCCGCTTCTTCTCCGTCATTCAATGCAGTGACACACATATTTCCGGCCCGATGTCTCTCGCATCGACGGCGACGAACGACTGATGTCTTCCTTGTCCCCTTCCCATAACTGCACACGCGACGGGCTGTCCCCTTACCCCTTATCAAACGCGGGCGCACCTCCTGGCACGAACGAGACATCGCAATAAAGCGCCGCCTGTCACTCAACGCTCGTCGACGTCCTTGCTGCGTGGCGTCATTGACGCGACGGGTGGGCGCAGTTGCGTGCAGCGCTGCCGATGGTAGCGCTGCCCGTCGATCGTGCAGTCGGAGTCGGTGGCGGATGCATCGAACTCGTTGGAGAAAACGCTGCGTCGTAAAAACAAAAACAAAAAAGGTCCACCTAAATCTCCACCCTCCCGGTTTTGTCCGCCAACGTGTCTGTCCTCGCCCATTAATTTAACGCTCGTCTTCCACGTTACAGGTTCACCAGAATAACGTAGAAAACAGTTATTCATAGCTGTGCTGTCACGCATGCTAGCAGGCTCGAGAAAACATGGGTGATTTAAAAGCTGTTGAAATCAGGCTTAACAACAAAAAGCGGCTGCTCGGAAACTTGACATGCTAAGCCTAGAATGCATTTCTGCGTCGAAAAAAAAAAACGAATTTGATGTCTGTCGCACGGCGGATTGAGTTGCGCGTGTCTAATAATACTGGCATAATAAGTAAGTGATGTGACCTTCGGGCGCCAATCGCGTGTTGTACGGAACTAGTAATAACCCCACTCTATACAGTTACGCCGGCACTGAAGCGGAGGTGGGCGCGCAAATCTGCCGCGTCAATCACAAAGACAAGACACATGTATACAGGAAAGGAGAGATGTAGATGCCCGGGCACGCGAGCTTGGAGTTTCGCCAAGGGTTGTCGGAAGCCACAAGGACGGCGAAGGGAGAGAGACCCCTTCTTCGACCTGTCGAGGCAAGGCCGCACACCCATACGCGATTCTTCATATGGAACGTCGCACGAGGACTCACAGTCGTACGCGGGAGAAGCGAACACACGCATCCGGCGAAACGGATATTACGCCGTCTTGTCGCGCGTCGCGATGCTTCGGCAGCTCACGGGCCTGAACGGAACAGCGCGCAACCGGGAATGAGACAGCCACTGGCCCGTTCCCGGAGGCACCAAGTTCCTTTTACGTAACTCCACATAGAGATGGGCGCCCGGTACTGGCAACGAGAACACTGTGCAAGGCCACGGGAGAAAGGAGCGAGGGAGAAAAGGAACACGGAACGGAAGGGGAGCTGCGGAACCGGAAATGACAGGCGGCTCATTCGACCGGAAGTAAAGAAACGACGATCATGGTGGCGGCGGCGCCGCCGGCAGGGCACACGCACATAGGGACATTCGTCGACTGCA
>JAJIZL010024262.1:1862-14610 GCA_023969395.1 Amblyomma maculatum
ATAGTATAGTATAGTATAGTATAGTATAGTATAGTATAGGCTGCGCCTTCGTGTTCCCCCTAACAAAGGGCGGCGCGAAACAACACTGATGTGCCGTATGTGGCTCGGTGTTGCATTCACCAAAAAATACGCTTATGTGATGAGAATGGCGGATAGCCCTAACTGTGAAAGATGCGGCTGCGAAGAGACCACACAGCATCTCCTTTGCGAGTGCGCTGCTTTTTCAAGCGAAAGATATGCGCTGCGTTCGGCTCTGGACCATCTTGACAGCCGTCCTTTCACAGAGGAGAATATCCTCGGCCCATGGCCACAGAAGGCGTCTAACGGCAAAGCCTTCAAAGCACTTATGTGTTTTATGAGAGACACAAACTTGATTGAGAAACTGTGACTGTGCTCCTCGCCGCTTTACCTTTCCTATCATTCTCTTCTATCTTTCTCCTTTAAACTCCTCATTCCCCTTCCCCAGTGCAGGGTAGCAAACCGGAAGCTTTCCTGGTTAACCTCTCTGCCTTCTCTCTCTCTTTTCCCTCTCTCTCTCTCTCTCTCTCTCTATAGACGCTTAGCGTAATACATTCCCTTGCTGCCGTCTGCCGCCATTTGCAGCCGCCAGTGCAAACTTGCAGGTGGTCCCGAGAGGCTGTCGTACCCCTAAGTGGCTTGCGCAACGCCCGTCGGGGTTCATCTCCGCATGATTTGTTGGCGGTAGGTGGTATACGGTAACGGTTCACAGTACATTTCCTAGGTTTAGCTTCCGAAAATCTGGCATCCGCAATGTGAGCGAAAAATTGCATGTATGCCTTTGGGAGATGGTTGTTGGCACGTGATGTGGCCAACAACTGATTGGTCGGCGGTTTGCGCCACATCACGAGACATGGCCGAGAGGACAGGAGCTGCCAACTCGGGCAGCTCCTTTGAGATGGGAGTCGAACACTCCGGGACCCCTGCATCCAGATTCAGACGCCCTGCTCCCACAGTCCTCGCAGGCCACGCAGTCATATTCTTGCGGTCAAAGCGGGGCTCTATACCTATGCCGGGTAGTATTTTCACACTGTGGTAGCGTAAGACTGCATGGTGATGAGTATGTGTGATATAGAACAGGCACATATTAAGAGTTTGATGATTAAGCGATTAGCAAAATGCATGTGCTCGAACTAAGATCTGAACCTTAAGCTCCCCCCTCCCCCTTCCTCCTCCTCTCCCTGCCCATCTTTTTCTTTGCTTGCTTTCATCCTACCTCCGTTCGAATTCAACTGTTTCGCGCAAGCTAGCTTTGTTGCACCATGAGTAGTTGAAAGGTGGAGAAACTCTCCAGGAGGAAAGACCGGGAAACGGAACGGGCCAAGAAAAGCTGCCTTCAGGCACTGAAGACCCGACCGACTAATGGAATATATAGCAAAAAATACTAAGGAAGGAGAACACACGGGACACAGTGCGCGTAGAGAGATAGAGTCAGAAAGTAGGAGGAAAGTAGGAGGAAAGAGGGAAGCAGGGACATGGTGAAAGGCACTGCAGCACTGGGGACAACCGGGCTAGGCTCGGTGACATTTGGGCTATATATTGTTCGCCAAATATGTACGTAATGTGTTAGTGCAAATACAGTTTGTTTGTGTGTCAGTGCGTATCACATTGCTCCATTTCTACAGCTTTGTATTTCAGGCCAAATGATTCCTGAACGAAACACGGTTGTCCAGTAACCCATGGGAGAGCAGAACGTAACAAGGAAAAGGAAGAAAGTACCCCCCCCAAGTCAATACTTGGGGGTTTCTTCCAGTTTAAGCCAGTTTAAGCTGAAGTTTGGGACGGCACGATAAAAGCCAGAATGACAAAAGCAGCCGGTCAATAGCTTCGAGCAACACTTAACGCATAGCGCACAAAACACAAAAACCCTCACACAGGTCTCCTCGATCTCGTTTAAAGTGGCATACTGTGGACATCATTATTTATTTTCAATGCCGCACCCTGGGGACACACAAAGAGCCCCAGGCTGTCGTTAGCATGCGTTTTGTGGTACTGTGCAGTTAGCTCACAGGAAAAAGACATCCCTGTTGAAAAGCCCGGTAAACAAAGTAGTCTGGTTGTCACCGGCGCAAGGCATCTGTGATGGAAATCCTAGTTAACAAAGCGGCATCCTTTGTATTTCTTGTTTTGTAATATAGGGACTGCGCGTGTAGGGCCTCTGGATGTAGCAGAGGCGCGCAGAAAGCACCTAGAGCACGCTAAGCATAGCGGCGGTCCCACGCAAACACAGCTATTAAGATTTCCCGCTGCCAGCAGTGCCTCGACGGTTGCGATGCTCTACTCTTAGCGTGCGTGTTCGTTATAAGGACACTGGTTTTTGAAGCGCTGTAAGAAATTAAGGATAACTTATTCTGCTCTTCTTTAGTGAACGCTACGATGTCAACTGGGACGGCGTAACAGGTTAACTCGCCGCTATCAAAGGGGCTTCCTTGGACAGCTACGAAGCATCACTTCAGCTGCACAGGTAGAGTACAGCGTGGGCCATTACTTTGTGGTCGCTAAATGAGCGCTAAGCAACCGAAGACTGAACTCTGGTGGGTAGTTTGGCTGTATCTCCAATCACGTGCTATGAGCATAAACTGTTTGCGCCGGAGTCAGCTTACGCATTAATTAGCGCACATGTGTACATATACAAAAACAGAACGCCTTAAAGCGCACACAGAGAAATGTTATGCGTAAATTTTCATGGACTTTTGGAATAGAAAAAAGAAATGGTAAGGACGGATTTCTACCTATAGTCGCGACCATAACAATACGGAGCAAGCTTATAGAAAATTCCGCTGATGTGCTCGTGCGTAAAACAACAAAGCTTCCCTGCATTCCCTACGTAACGCGGAAAAAAAAGTTATTGTGCCGAAACGTGCGTTCCATGTTACTTTAGCCACTGCTGCAGACTCAAGTACAGAAAGCAGCATGCGCAATTGAATCCATATTAAAAGGTAAAGCTATCGCTAACTGAGCAAGGATTTAACACGTCGAATGAAAAAAGTCCCAGACGAAGCATACAACGTAGAGAAATAACCGACCCCTTGCATAGTTCACATGCCGAAGAAAAAAGGATGAATAAAAAAAAAGAGAAGACGCTTCACTGCTTTATTCGTAAAGGCATCAAGTGGCCACGCGTTAAAGGGCTGTGCTTTCTGTCTTGGACGAGACCGATGCCGTCGGAAAAACTCAATTACGAAACACATTCTGCCGGAAAAAGCGATGTTCCGAAGGGCGGCTCCGCAGTGCTTCACGTAACGGGGAGCCGATGCTCGGCTGGAGACTCCTGTTAAGCAGGGCAGTTGAGAAATACGATAAGCAGAAGGGGAGGCAAAACATGGGAAATCCTTACATGTGGAAATCAATGGAGCATCCTGGAAAAAGGTGGTCATACGAAACTCGCTTTCGCTACTAGACACTGTAGCTTGAGATAGAGAGAAAGAGAGCGTTCCCTTTTCCCTTTAAATACACATTATATAAGGTGGGTTCATGAAACGCTGAGCATAAAAGCACGCCTTATATGTCTTAGAAGTGACAAAATGAACTGCGGTTATGATTATCCAGTCCATCTGAATCACATGGTCATAAATGGCGCATTCTCAAGGTCATGATACAGGTATCGATACAATTTTTCAGTTCAAAGGAGGCTGAAAAAAGGCGGAACTATCTATTTTCTGCTATCTCTTGAAGCAAGCAACGGTACGATTCGAATGAGAACGGCATAAAAAAAAAAAAAAAGCGTTCAGTAAACAATAAATCAGAACTAGTTTTGAGACCAGAGTTGACAAAACACGCAAGCAAGGCAAATGATGGCTTGTATTGGTTTGGTATCTAAGATATTTAGTCCCAAAACGACTCAGGTTATGAAAGACGCCGTAGTGGAGGACTCGGGAAATGTCGATCACCTGAGGTTCTTTAACGTGCACTGACGTCGCACAGCACACGGGCGACTTTCTTTTCGCCTCCATCGAAAAGCGGCCGCCGAGGCCACGATTTGATCCCGCGTCCTTGCATTGAGTAGTCGAGCGCCTTAACCACAGACGCACCGCGGCGGGGCGCAAGGCAAATGAGTCTCGCGCAAAGAGGAGCAAGGAAATCTCGAGGCTTTGCCAGTAAACCTCATTTTTGCGCCTAGAAACCGACCGTACTCACAGTAAGCGTAGGCGTATATATCTTGGCTGTACTGAGCGTCGCCTGAAGTAAAGGACTCACAAAAGAGCACAAACAGGACAGCCATCGGCGTCGGAAGAGCGGTGTAGCCCTCGCACACATTCTATCTGTAGCGTCCAGGTGACAAGTTGTCCGAATCCGGCCTCGCGGGGCAACTGTACGTTAAGGCGCGCGCGGACATAGACAAAGGAGCACTGGGAAAAAGCTCATTCCCTTTACATGCACCTGTCATTCCGCGGCAATACTATTGTCTACAGCCCCGAACCTGCGAAAGAGTTCCGCCGGACAAGACATCCGTTCTGAGAACAACGTCCACTGGCCCTCAATTCAACATGATGACCACTGAGGCAGCACAATAGATGTCCTCTTTCTTGTCCCCGACAGCAGGACAACGTTTTCACATTACTTGCCCGACGAAGTGGATGAAAGCTGCTTAGGCCGACAAGGCCGTGCGTGCGGTAAGCAGTAGTACGAAATGTCGCTGCGCTTGTCAAGTGCAGCTTACCCCTAACACTAATACGGCGCAAACAAAGCGTAGCGGCACGCTCGTGAATTACCTCCCGCAGGCAAATAATCTTTGCGCCGGCCGGAGGCACCATCACTTGATCAGACCAGTGCCGTGTCGCTTAGTATCGTGTTCTATATTTTTTTCTGTTAGCAAGCTATGCGTGGGTATTTATAATGACGATTCAAAATATCCCTGTTGAAATTCGGAGGATGCTTAACTTTCGCCTTTAAAGCAGATGCGACAGCGCCTTTTCATTCCGCGAATTTTTGGCATTTGTCTGCGAGGTCGGCACAGAGTGTCTTCAGGCGGAAGCAAGGCGCAGTCTTTGGTGAACACCGAACGGCAGTTTGATAGAATAGCAGCACCTTGAGGTAACAGCGCCGAACGGGAGCACAAGATTAGAAGACGACACAACGAGCGCTCGTTGTGTCTTCTTTTAATTTTGTGCTCCCGTTCCGCGCTGTTACCTCAGGGTGCAGTTTGAGGTATACGTACATGTCGTCGGTCTGAATCCCTATCCCAAATTAGCCTCTAGCATGGCTACTAGAGGGATGCTAAATGGAAGGCGAAAAAGGTATCACACCGACCTGAACGACGCTCAACGAACGTCTGCGTTACAGTTTTGATACCAAATCACTGCGTATCTTTTGCGAAATTTTTTTTTCTGAATTCTCGGTTGGGGGGACGGCAACGGCGAGGTATTTTCGATCGACGTGTTGTATACGCTTCGCGTAATTAAACGCTTGCGTCAAAGACCAACTACCTACCCCGCATTTCTTAAGGCTCATGGAACGAAATCCCGTAGGACAGAGTTGTGTGCGAGATGTGCGCGAGATTTGTGCGTCGGACCAGTGCGCTCGTGTGTCACTTGTCAGTTATCCTGATGACGTCAAAAAAAAAAAAAATAAAATAAAAATCACTTCTCCATTGGGAATAAGACCTCCATCCCTCGGATCCCCAGCCGAGCGCTTTAACCCTGGAATACCCGGGATCGTGAAACGCACACCACGAGTCTCCTTGTCTACCGAGAAAATGATAGTAGCGATGATAATGACGCTGCAATTAATGATAATGACAATGATGACGGTAGCAATGATAATGACGCTGAATTTTGTTGGTAATGATAATGAGAACAGACGTAACACACCGTGTGCAGCAGCAACGCTCAGGCTTTCGCATTTCTGCAGTGTACATTCCACAGTGCTCTAGGAATTTTTTTTCTTGAGAGAATATTAATGAATAAAATATTAAAGTGTTCGTTCGAACAAGGGATGAAACATATACGGGGAAGCGCGTCGTATTTACGTCCTTGCATATAGAAAATAAAACTTTCGGAGTTTTAAAGTTGGCTGCAAGCGTGGTTTACGTAGCTGCATCAGCTGTACTACGACAACAGCTACACTCTTCCTTCCTGAAACATGCGCGTAGCGTTGTAGATGGGTTAGCTGGCGCCAACAGCTAATCAGCTGGATTCATTTGACCCCTGCGACCTTCTTAACCTCATTCACTCAATTTTCTGCCGCCCTCTGCTACGTTTTCCTTCCCTTGGAATCCAGTTTTTTACCCTAAGCGACCATCGGTTATCCTCTCTTCAATGTACATGTCTTGCCATGCACATTTATTCTTCTTAATATCAACTAAAATGTCAGTAACTTGAGTTATTTCTCTGACGCACTCTGCACGCTTCCTATCTCTTAACGCTACACCATACCATTTTCCGTTCCATAGCCCTCTCCTTATTACAAATTCTTCTCCACCTTGGAGTATTCCCTAAGGTTTGTACTAACACAGACAATATCTTCGACGAAGCAGTAGTGTGCATTTAATTACCTTTATTCTTTCCTCCGCCAACATCCGTACGGAACCAACTAGCACAGACAGCGATTTCGAGCCAATCACCGACCAGCGTAATGCGCGAAAGATGTTCAAAAAATCGCCCTCTACTTTGCTATTACCTGCTGCGTGCATGCATGAAAGCAAAACAAAGAAAAAAAAAAGCGCTCGAATAAAGAGCAATAACAGGTATATGATGGACAGTGTCTTTGCCCTGCTACGCATGAACTCGGCCTGGGCCTGACGAAAAGGCAAATGAACTTGCTTAGGCGTTTTTCATGAGAAATGAAAGAAAAAACGTCTTACACAGGTGAACCGTCTATTATGTTGAACAGAAAAGAGAGGTGGCTTCTGAGCATCGCAAGGGTTCTGGCTGCGCCCAATCGCTAGAGAAACCTTCACTGCACTGAGTAAATTCTTTCCATTTTGAGCATCGCATTAAGTGTTAGTGACGGACTGAGGTTCGAGCATCTATTTGTTTCGAAATAAAGCCAGTTTGCACCTGTCCCGTTATCTGCATCGTCACGCAGTGCCTATTCCTTTGTTAATGACGAACGACCGATTCGCTCAGCAATGTGCTATCTTGAGCCACAGACAACGGCTCCCACACTGAAGTGCAACGAAGTAAAGATTCTCGGGCTGGTATAGTCGCCAGCTGTGCTGAAAACACCGTTGGCTCACTGGCCATCTGCCACCAAGGGAAAAGGCCATTTTTCTCCTCTATCTGTCCAGCGAGGCAATCGTTAACCTCGACACGCGGCCGTGAAAGCATTGTGGGCCTCCGTGTTGTCGGTGTGTAGTATGGGAAGCCCAGACCTGCAGCATGGAGGAAGCTTAGCACAGCTTGGAGAGAAGCGGGCGTTTGTATATGGGGTATAAACAGGGCCGCCGGCATCAGACATCGAATACCCGCCTGCCAGCATCATCGATTCCAGAGAAGGGCGAATATGAACCGCCGTGTGTTTCGGCGATGCACGCCTCCTGGTGATTTCGTAACAAGCTCTGGCTAATGCCAACGATGGTCCGACTACAAGAACACATATCGCCTTCATCCGATAGAGATATTTCGCTGGTAGCGGCAGGCCTTAGGCTAGTAGAAAAAAAAGTGCAACAGAGAATGGCATCTATGGCGTGAGTGGAATGATAAATGAGGCCAAAAGGATCGTTATAGCTTGCCACGGTTTTTGTCGCCTTTTGTATAATGACAGCTAGGGAAAAAGGGAGTCGTTTCAGTTGCTTGCATTTGCGTCCGCTCTTAGAGACTTGATTGCCCTTTAGAGCAAACGCTGTATGCAGTTGTACGGTTGCGCTCTACCATCCCCCCCCCCCCTCCCCCCACCGCAGCGCTCACCTCACCCCGATCGTATATTACGGGGGGGGGGGGGGGGGGGAGCTTATGACATGACTACAGTGAACTAGACTATAGTTCACTGTAGACATGACCAAAGCCTGGTGCGTTTCAAGTGAGATGGTGGTCACGCATCTAACAGAGTTTAAGTACCGGGAACAGGCATGAAAAAGGACTGGATGAGACAAAGTGCTGCTCTTCCGAAGAAGTGGTGAGACACCGTCACACTCACATCACCTCGGTGGACGGAAGAAAATCTAGCCGTTTATTTATGCTATCTTCTTTCAGTAGTAAAAACCTGTTACAAAGAGTCCCTTTGAGAAGGTTCACAACGCCCCATATTCGCCTCTCAGTCCCCCTTCCACAGACTTCCTAATTCATCGTTGGTATATGTGGCTCCCAAAACCCACGCAAATTTTCCGAGTCATGGGCAAGATTGCATCAAATGCGAGGCGCGCTGCTTTGACTGAGTTTAGAGCGTTACACAGTACTGCGCAAAAACATGGACTTTTTTTTTTTTTTCTACTGCGTCGCTTTTACTGCTCTTACCTGTTGGATCTGTGACGAGAAAAAAAAAAAATTACGGCCGATTTCGAGTGGATAGGCCACATATGAATTAGGTGCGCTAGCGCTTCAGTTTTCACGGTTGCTTGTGCATAAACTACCATCTTCCCATCTCAAAAGTGCTACCCAAGTTTGATTCCTGCCATTCTGGCCGGGACGTGTTCTTATGATGTAGCATAAACCGCCGACCACTCAGTGGCCGGCCATGGCATCTGCCGCCTGCCAGAGACATGCTCGTGAGGGTGGTCGCAAAAAAAGAGAAACAAATAAGTAAACAAGTATAAAAATGAACACCGGTGAAATGCGGAAGTGGTAGTCTTATTCCTAGCATAATAAAAAGAGACGCCTTTTCTACCCGTCACTTGGAAGCCGGCTGCTGAGAAGTGCTGCGCCGAGTTTC
Source organism: Amblyomma maculatum (assembly GCA_023969395.1). NCBI lineage: Eukaryota > Metazoa > Arthropoda > Arachnida > Ixodida > Ixodidae > Amblyomma > Amblyomma maculatum. The sequence goes on from JAJIZL010024262.1 coordinate 10,689, forward strand.
CGTCGAGTGAGACGCTTCTTTATGCAATGTGGAGCTTAGAATACGGCGGAATCGACAAAGAAGGCTATGCACGCCTTGTTTCGAGCGATGGCGGCTTCTCACACGCGTCGCAGGAAGCGGCGTGTGGGTCTCAAAAGGGCTTCAAGCAAGCATCACCAAAGTCGCCTGGTCCTTTACTACAACTGAAATCTAGCCTGATTATGCAAAACAGCTCGCCATTCAAATGCAACACGCTCAGTAGGTATAGTACGCGCGCCAGTTCTTGCATATACTTAGTTCCCCAACCAGTTAAGGTGGGCTTCTCAGCACCCTCGCCCTCTATGGAAGATGCCAAATGCGCTCCTCATACGTTTGAATGGCACGCGCTGAAATTTAACAATGTCGGGAAATATTTCAGCGAGAATAACAGTGGCGCCAATAAGACCACGTGCCGACGAACCCTCCCCCCCCCCCCCCCCCCCTTTTTTTTTTTCTTTCTGCAGGCGTGAAACAAATTGGTTTCTAAACGCACCTCCATCGGTGCACGTTTGCGTCGTTCGTACGGCGTGCGTATCGTGTAGGCATATTTTATTCATTCCGTAGCTCACTGCGTTGTTACTCTTGCGCGTAACGTTGAACAAATTCCACAGCGAGCGTCTTTTTCCTGTGTTTTGTCCAATTCTCCCTCGGCTACGACTACACTCACTGGCTGCGTTTCGATGGAGGCTAAACAGAGAGGCGTCCGAGTGCAATGCGATGTCAGTGCACGTTAAAGATCCCCAGGTGGTCGAAATTAATGCATAGCCCTCTACTACAGCACCTCGTTCTTTCAACTTTCACTCCCATCTTCCTCCCTCCCTTTACGGCGCGGTTCAGGTTTAGAGAGATGTGTGTAACAGATACTTCACATTTCCTTTCCAATAAACAAATTTAATTTAATTTATAATCCGAGCTGGACGATCACTAAGTAGAAATAATATTGATGCCAGTGTGAAGAGGACAATGAAGAGAAGCAGAAGACGACGAAGTTCCCGTCTCGCGCTCAGACCGTACGTTCCTGGACTACGCCAAACCGGCTCTTTGTGCTACCGGCTCTGCGGCCTTCACACGCTTTTTTGCCAACGTGACATCTGGTGGAGGTGCTGAGTGGATCTTTCATATACCGGACGCCCCTTTCAAGCCGCGACTCCAGCCAAGGACGCACTCCCAGGGTAGAAACGCCTGTTCGCCAGGGCAGCCGGCGACTGCGTGGCCTATCTCCCGAATTCGGTCCGCTTCATCTACGGTATACAAGTACACAGACTGCCACTATGAACACACACACAAGAGATAGCTGCCGATGCCCTGCTTCACCAGCGGGACCCCCCTCATTTTCATGGTCTTCCCCTGGCTGGACCAGTTAGACCGGGTGGCCACCTTTAATGCCTGCAGTGACACGAACGCGAAGGTGCTGCATGTCTACTTTGCCCTGGAGGACTCGGCGAAGACTTGGTACGTCAACCATGAATCTCGCCTGCAAACATAGACTGATTGATTTATAGACCAACACCGATCTGTGACGTAAGCAAGATGCGGTGGCGCTTCTATCGCCAGCGTGGTCCGACTGGGGGTGAAAAATAGGCTTAGCGCCCATAGGAATACATGGAAGCGAAATATTCCAAAGCAGTTTTCTATTTTTTTTAGAAAAATTATTTATACACGTATCGCCCCTCTAGCGCCCTCTACTTCCACGTCACACAGACGTCTCCTCACGTGACCTTCACAGTGGTCACGGGCCATTTGGGGCCTACGTGACTATGCCCCAAAGTCGCATGGCGACCACTAGGCTTAACACAGAGGTTTGGCCTCTAAGTCTCCCTCAAGCTGAAAAACGTGCATTCCCGACGGTACCTCAGGTGACCTCGATCTTGATAGTGGTCACGGGCCAATTGGTGTCCTACGTGACTATCTTGGTTTGGTTTGTGCGGTGTAACGTCGCGAAGCGACTCAGGCTATGAGAGACCCCGTAGTAGACTGCTGAAATTTCGACCACCTATGGTTTTTCAACGTGCACTGAAATTGCACAGTACACGAGCGCCTCGCTTTTCGCTTCCATCGAAAAGCGGCCGCCGAGGCCGGGATTCGATCCCGCATCTTTGGGCACAGTAGTCGAGCGCCCTAACCACTGCGCCACCTCAGCGGGGTCTATGTGGCTATGCCCAAAGTCACATAGCGAAAACCAGGCTTAACGCAGAAGTTTGACCTCTAAATCTATCTCAAAGGGAACACCGTGCATGCCCGACAGCTCAAATCAGCGTTGTGAAGCTTTCGCTTCAAAATTGCACCGTATTAAAAATTGGCTGGGGCATGGCTGAGCTTAAGCCTGGATATCTCGAAGCGAAAAGCTTCAGTGATGCTTATGGTTTAGCTTATGGTTATGCTTTATGATTTAGGCTTTGGATATGCTAACGGTTTAACTTATGGATATGCTTATGGTTTAACTTAAGATATACTTACGGCTTAGCTTATGGCTATGCTTTAGACGTTTCAGACTCGGCTTTGCTGCGTCGTTTAGCGAGGCGTTCTTCTAGTTGTTCGGGTGTCTCGGACGCTCGTTGAGCTTTCAGCCTTTCATTTCCTCGCTCCTTTTCAGCCAACTCCTGTATCGGTGGTGTCACTCTCTTCTTCCATTTTGAATGCGCACGCCTATTCTCTGGCAAGTGGTTACCTCCGCGATAAACACGCGCTTGCGGCGATGGTGAGAACGCTACACAAAAACTAATCTCACTATACTGTGCCGGAGTACCCGAGTTTGCACCCGACCGCGGCGGCTGAGTTTCGATGGAGGCGAAACGAAGAGGCGTCCGTGTGCTGTGCGATGTCAGCGCACGTTAAAGATCCCCAGGTGGTCGAAATTACTCCGCAGCCGTCCACTACGGCTCCTCTTTATTTCCACTTTCACTCCTACCTTTCTCCCTTCCCTTACGGCACGGTTCAGGTGTCCACAGAAACAAATGTGACAGATACTGCGCTTTTCCCTTCCTGTGCGCCGTGCGTGACGTCACTCGTGCGTTCCGAAGTGCCGTGTTGGCGCGTAGTGAAGCTTTTCGCTTCAAAAGTACGGATTCTGTACCAGAAGGCAAGGCGGCTGTCCGCACTGTGCGGAGAAGTAACACATGGTGTGGGTTTTCCCGCCCAACCCAGCTATTCTTCCTTACCCCAATCCCACTCGGGAGAACTGGGAGGCGACCCTGATCGGCTGTTATGACTTGCAGGCCCAAAAGGCTTTGGTAGAGCGCGCCCGCGCAGCGGCCGACGCGTACGGGACCCAACCTAGTTTTTGTAAAGGTCTGATCTTCAAAGATCCGGCTCATGCATACCTCCACCCCTTTTGAATCATTATTAATTATTGTTAATTGGATCACAGGAAAGGAAGGGCGCAGCACCTGTCATACTTGTGTCTGTGGACACCTGAACCGCGCGGTAAGGGAAGGGAGAAGGTGGGAGTTAAAGTTGAAAGAGAGAAAGCCGCAGTGGAAGGCTACGGAGTAATTTCGACCACCTGGGGATCTTTAACGTGCGCTGACATCGCACAGCACACGGACGCCTCTTCGTTTCGCCTTCATCGAAACGCAGCCGCCGAGGTCGGGTTCGAACCCGGGTATTCCGGACAGTAGTCGGGCGTCTTACCATTGCACCACCCCGGTGCATTAAACGTTTTTCACCACCACCACCACCACCACCACCACCACCACCACCACCACCACCACCACCACCACCACCACCACCACCACCAACACCGCCCCGAGTCGCATTTTGGTGTATTGCCAAGCCGACAGTGCGAGTGCCGCCGTTGATCAAGCAAAAACTCGAAGGATCTACAAGGAGATACGGGTCGACTTTGCCTTACTTCTCTTCACCCAAGCATTCCTGAGGTCTCCGCTCCACAAGTCTCTCTCTCCCC
>JAJIZL010024264.1:0-21493 GCA_023969395.1 Amblyomma maculatum
TCTTCTGGTATCCGTCGCTCAGAAATTGCTGAAGCATACACTATCTCTTTTGGGAAAGGCTGATCCTAATGAACTTATTCCACAGAATGAAAAGAAAAACCAACAGAAAGTCACAGTTATCCCTTATTGCCACACCCTTTCCAAAAATCTAAAGAGGACAATGAGCCGAGCCAAAGTGCGGGTGGTGTTTTCCGCTCCTGACAAATTATCAAACCTTTGTAACCGCTTGAACCCTCGTGCTAATAAAGCAAAAAAAAAAAAAAATGTGGAAAGAATCATAAGAACCAATATGTCTCCTGTAAAAATAATGTATTTATTCTATACCTTTGAAATGCGGCCGGAAATATATAGGGCAGACCGGCAGATGCCTTAATGACAGGTTACGCGAACATAATAATGATGTCAGGAATTGTGTCAAAGGGCATCTTGCTTGCCACATTAATGAAAAAGAAATAGATGGAAAAACCAAGAAATGTCCCAGGTGTTATCCCGATTTTAAAAGGTCGGACGTCATTGATTGCCACAAAGATCAGCTTACAAGGGAAATCATAGAGGCGTTCAATATTTCATTGCAAAAAGATATGTGCATCAGTGCTGCCTCAGTGTTTTTATCTGACAAAGAAATGCAATACCTGTCTGCTAATCTGTGAACATGTTTGACGAATAACGCTGTTTGATTACTTCCTATATTTTAACGCTTTTATGTCTCCCCCTCTTCTTTGTCAAGAAAGTGCTTATATTGCCTGGTCTTGCAATAAAAATTCAGTTGTAAGTTAGCGCCCGTCCTGTGTGTCTCGCTGTGTCCTTGTCTTTTTAGCGCTATGCACCAATCGAACCATCACCAACTCGCCCACGCTTCCACTCCTGCATATATAGGCCCAGCGCCCTTATTCTGTGCACTGTAGATGTGATAGTGCCTTCGAGCTTGCGGTCTGTTTCAGGATGGACTACTGGGGTCCTCGAGAGAGCACGAATTTCAGGCACGTCAGGAATTATAGCGTACCGGATAAATTTCAGCCATCGCCGCGTTAAACAAATTTAGCGACAGCAGCCAGTGTGCCCACTTCACCGCGCATATACCCTTTATATGCAAACATCAAGTCAGTGATGACAGTTTGGCATTGGGGGTCACAAACCGCGAGGGCAATTGCGACTTCCTCTGCCCAATGAGGCCTCTCGGCTCGGAAAGAGAACCCATTGATCTATGCGTTTCGGTGCACCACCGCTGCCGTGTAGTAGGCCGATGGGTCGGATCAAACACATCGACTTAGTAGATCCCAAGTTTATAGACATGTTTAGTGTGCAGTGCACGCGCTCGAGCTAAGCGAGCGACGGTCTTTGTGAAGGTTCGGATACACATTGCATGGGTCCACCTACGTCCTGCGTCGCCAACCCTCGGGGATAGGGGGAATTTCGTCTTCCATAAAACAAGGAGGTGCATTTTCAGGCGCCTCAGCAGACTTTTTCCTAGCCCCGTTTGCTCCAAACGTGTGTACTGGTTAACGGTATGGGCCTCCCGTAACACCCACAAAACGCAAAGCACCCCTAGACCGAGAACTCGGTCCGTGTGTGATTGGGAAGCCGAATGCCCACTTCACCACTTTCCTAATGGTCATGTCGAGTTGTCGCTTTGTAGAATATAGGAAGCGGCTGGTAACGTGGGCAAGGAGGAACGCGTTGCCTACCCAGTAACCCCTGATCCGGTTCGATACCCGCCGCAGCCCACTACGTCCGCGGTGAGCATGAGTTTGGCGGCTCGCAGTGGCCGCTTACAGCTACCAGTGATTATTGAGGCCCGAGACCTGGGCCTTATCCACCTCACGTACAGGTCCTTCGCGAAGTGAGATGTTTATCGAGGGGAGATCGGCCTTGGTGGCGCGAATGTATAGCAGCTGCAATTTGGTGAGGGCGCAGATGTGCCCGCAGGCATTAGCATATGTCTCGACTATAGTGGCTGCCTGCTGAAGGTTCTCCTCAGTGGCGCCGATGGATCCTTTTTTGGCCTAGAGGTGATGTCATCGACGTAAATTGTATGGTGAACGAATCCCCTCCACCTGCTGCAGTAGTTTGGGCAGTTCCATCATGGCTATGTTAAACAACAGGGGCGAAAGCACAGCACCCTGGGATGTATCTCTGGTTCCCATACGGCAAGAACCATACTCCTGGTGGTCGATCCGGAGGGGTGTCCGCCGTAGGGAGAGGACGTCCCGGACGTAGGCAAACGCCCTTGGCCCGAAGTTGATGCAGCTGATGTAAGAGGGGTTAGAACCGCGTTTCACGCTCTCAAACGCTCGCCTCAAGTACAGCGCGATGATGGCCCTGTCCGTACGCTTGGTGAGGATAACGTCTTCTCGAAGTTGAAGCAAGATGTCCTGAGCAGATGGTGGCGAAAAACCAATTATGCTCGAAATATGGGGAGAAACGGTCGCGTACCATCGTCGCTATAAGCTTTCCGACACATCAAGTAAGGAAAATTAGGCGCAGATTATCAACTTTTAGCTTCTTCCTGGGCTTCGGTATGAAAGTCAGAAGTGAAGTCTTTCATTCCTCCGGCAAGGGCACTGCGCCATCACAAATATCACTGATATATTCGAGGAGTCGGACTTACTCCTGACCCTGCAGATTCGCTAACAGCGAGCTGTTATGCGTTCTCTACCGGGAGCGGCGGAGAACGAGCAAGAGCTTCCTTAAAGTCCTGATACTGCGTTCGAGAAAGCGCCAAATTAAAGGCGAAGCTCGGACGCCTGAATCGGAGGCCCGGGGGTTCAGCTTCGTATATAGTGGTCATCAGACATGACCGGATATGACATCATGATGGTGTCACGTTCTTTCTTGATGTCACATCCTGTCATGGCCGATGATGTCATACCATCATCACTAACAGTCACTATAAGTATTTACCAAAAATTATCATTATCAGTAACTATCGGTCACCATCCACTATTATGTTAGTCACTGACAGCATTAAAGGTAGACATAGCCCCGCGGATTCTCGCGGTGTCACGCAGAAGCTCGCGAAAACGTGTGACACTTCTCGCAACCGCATGGACACTAATGAGTCTATAAGGCCTATAAAGGTTTTCACGCGTATTTAAATGTAGTTTGTTTTGCACAACTTCCAGCATGCACTCCACGAGGAGTAACTTCCCATGCATCCTATCTGCAAGCTCCGTGGAAGGGCATGCGGGCATTCAAACCATTTCAAATGTATCCGCTTTTGCATTCCCACTGTCTTCTTGGCAGAATTCAGAGGCTGTGTAATTCCTTTTTATCGCACAGTTAATATCTTCTGAATCTCATTGGAAGTTTGCAGCGTCTATTCTGTAGAATTCCTTTTATCGCGAGTTAATGTTTCTTTAAAGCACTTTGTAATTACATCACTCGTGCGTTTCCTCGTGTTTATTCTCTTCATGGTCTCAATATTGTTTTAGCCAGTTTTATTGATGTTATACCCTAACACTGCGCATTCATAACTGGTCCTTTGTATCCCTTTCAATGACTGCATTTCTTTATTGTATTGGACTGTATTTTGCTCTTGTTCTTTTGAATGCTTTTGTGTCATGCTTTTCAAGACATCTTTCTCAATCTTTTCATTCTATACGTGACTAATCTTCTCTAACTTCCATTTTATCTCACAGATCGCCGACACCCGGGATTGCTGAAGTTTCTGCATTGCGTTATTAACTCCTCTTTTCGGATTTCTTCAGATAAGTGCCTCATTCCTACCAAGCTACCTAATACTAAAAGACACCACGGCCTCAATGTCACGCCTTATTTGATCGTACGGACACTTTTAAATACAGCTTATTTCCTCGAGTAATCGAATCCTCGAATTTCGTTGCCTGGTTCCACTCGTTTTCTTTGATTAAACTTATTTTTAACGACTAATGAATAGTTGGAGCTTTTTTTGTATATAGTTCGGATTATTCATGTTGTCTCTGTTGTTTTTCAATGTTCCGCTCTTTTTCACAACACTATGCCACCAAACCCACACCCGGGGCGGAATTACGGACCGTTCTACAATTAAGACCACCCCGCCGGGGGGGCGCAGTGGTTACGGCGCTCGACTACTGTTCCCAAGGACGGGGGATCGAATCCCGGCCTCGGCGGCCGCTTTTCGATAGCGGCGGAAAGCAAGGCGCCCGTGTGCTGTGCGATGTCAGTGCACGTTAAAAAACCCCAGGTGGTCGAAATTTCCGGCGTCCTCCACAACGGCGTCTCTCATAGCCTGAGTTGCTTTGGGACGTTAAACCCCGCAAACCAACCAACCAACCAACAATTAAGACCGCTCTAAAACACCCGCTCCTATTGGTCGCCGCCGCCTTATTGAAAAGTTGCGTCACGGGATGCTGCGATTGCTTCACGGACGCGAAAAAACGAATGACGTTGTGAACCTAATTATGCCCGTGGTTTTAGACTAGTTTTGTAGATCGCGATGAGGCGGTCTGAAACGTTTTAGAGCGAAAATGGCTGCGGCGTCCATGGTGGAGTGGTGTGAGTGGTGGCTGCGGCGCTGAAACGACAACGCCGGCGCGAGCAACAATTGGCGGGCGGTGTTTGAAAATGCATTCTACTTGTTCGGCAAGTTGTTCCGACGCCTATTTCGACTTCAAAATGCGAAAGCGGATTGATGGTGCGACGAATTCTCCGATGAACTGTGACGAAGCTCACGGTCGACCGCTCTGTGGGTGCTGCAATAATTGTTTTTTTTTTTTTTTTCATTATGCCTCCGAAGGATTTCAAGTCTCCGCAGGTGGTCAGCCTCTCGTAACCGGCGGCGAAAAGCGCGCGTCAAATGGCTGAACTCAATAGCTGCGAAGTTGGTGCTGAAGGGTGGTTGGACTCCGCAGTGCACCCAAAGCAAAAAGTAGCGGCGAAGGCCAAATACAGTACACACTGAATGAAAACGAGTGAGGTTCGTAGTGCATGCTCAACCACGTTGTTTTTCCGTGTACTCGTTCTAAGTGAAGCATTTGTGAATGAGACTTTCGTGCGGACACAACAGTTTATATTGCCCAAATGGAGCGTGCTCCGAGGTCTATCTTTTTGTTTCTGTTTCCTAAAGAAAAATAGCCAAAGCCCCGATTACACTGCTTTTGATTAGAGTTCTCCGCGCCTTTAGAGCCACCACACAGTACCTTGACTTCAGACGATGCGCAAAAAGCAGGCACTAGCCGTGGAACCCGCTGTTTTACTGAATGCCATTTGTACGGGTTGTTCACCTCTGCCAGCTCGCCCCCACGGCAACAGAAGTTACCCACGAGACCGTTTAATTGCAAAACTGTAGCTGCTTTTTTTTTTTTGTAAATACACAGCGCAACAAACATAGGACAAGCGAGAACACGGAAAAGGGAAGGTTCCCGTCTACTCGCTTGTCCTATGTTTGTTGCGCGGTGTATTTTTAAAAAATGATGCACCAACTAGCTCAACTCACAGTTCTTCTGTAGCTGCTTCTTGACTTTTTTTTATAATTTTGAACTTGAAATGCGGCTTCCTGAAAACATAAACCTTTAGTTAATTTATTCACACGCTATATCTATACGAAAGTTAACAAACGGCTCCTTGACGTGCGAATAAACCTCTTGCCGTGAAAATAAGCGGCCCGGGGCAGCAGCCTGGCAATCATTGGTTGATTCCGATTCTCGTCACGCGTTGACGTCTCTGCGAAGCATCATGGGGTCCTCAATTGGACGTGACGCTCTGAAACATTAGAGCGAGTCCCGTAATTAGGCCCCACATACGGCTGCAGTATGTCAAAATGAAATAAACTAATTTCTTCCCTCTTTTGTTCTCAATCTTGTGAGTAAAGCTTGCGTGTGCATTTTTTAACCTTATTTGCGCTGCTATACCAAGACAATATGGTTGCTCCTGCGCACAGGAAAATTTTACTAAATAATTACATATATATTAATTGTTCAATGACCGATTGTTTGTCTTACCGACAGCTTCGCATATTTGAACTTTCAAACGCAAGAACGTGTGCTAATGAGCACTTCCTGAATTTTCCGCGAAACCTGTACTGTGAAAACAGTAGGTTAAGGTACACTGTTCTGTAAGGACTGCCGTGTGTGAAAGAGGCCAGAATGGCAGTGGTTACGTACAATTGGCAAAACCTCGCAAGGTACTCATTCCTGTTTTCGGGAACGTTGTCCGCAAGAGGCATTCTTCCGTACCACACACCAACAGCCCAGTAGCAAGCCGAGACACCTTGCACGTCACAGTGAAATTTCGCACCATGCCCTAAAAAAATAATAAAAAAGGGCGCTTTACTAAATAAACAACAGATTAGCTGAGGACATGCCTGCGTCGCTTCTTGTGATTAGAAAATTATTACTGGTGCAATGCTTGATCAGCTTTAAAACGTTCATTCTGTAACATTCATTGAGATAAGCCGAACAAAGACTTGTTATCCATTTGGCACCTATTAAGCAGAGCGGCGGACAACCGACCTAATGGGGAGAGGGGGGTGATAGAGAAGACGTAAGCAGGCTTATGGCAAAGGGTATGTGCTATATACCGAAAAAAAGCTGTTTGCACAAATACCCCCCCCCCCCCCCCCCCGCGAGTCTCTCTAAAAATATTACAATTCCTTATTTAGCCACTTTGTCCTTAAAAGCAACACAAGCTCGCACTGAAATTCTCCCATGCAGGTCGACCTTTTTCTGCCGCCCTTACATGCTTTTCATATCTTTGATGGGAGATAATCACCCAATTCAGATTATTCATTCATTGATGAATCAATTACTTCCTCTATAGACTTCGTCATAAGTGCAGCCTTTGCCAGATATTGCAATAGCGGGAATAGAAAATAATAAATAAGCCCTCATAGGAGCAAATGTCAACGAATAAAATAGTTCGACACAAAATACAAACGAATTAAGAAATAAATAAAAAAGTACCAACCAAACAATCAATGAAGGGCACCAAATTAGACACCGTTTGAATTTTTAATTATTTGCATGGTTTCAAAAAGAGGCGAGAGGAAAATTATTTTCCTGCAGACAGGCTAAATGCGTTAATTATTTATTTATTTAATTTACAGGTACTGCCAGCCTTGTTATCAGGCCTTTGGCAGGAGTGGGCAGTTCAGGTGAACAAAAGCAAGAACAACAAACAAGATACTAGACACTGAAGAATAAATAATAACAAAAACACAGGAGAATATTTACATGATGAGGTCATTTGACGAGGGGAGGCGCATGTTACTATGGCTTGGGCGCAAGTGCGCAGAGGTATGAAGAAATAGTATAGCACAAAAAAAAAAGGAACTATATATGAGGAAGTCAAATAACAATACTCTACTGAAATGTACATACTACGGCGATGTCTGGACGGTTTGAAGTAAATTGCGAATTATTCTAACGAATAATTATAAAGTAGCCAAGACTTGTTAAGGACATTTGGCTCATGATATCCGCCATAGATTTTACTTCTGTGCCAGCATACTGTCACACAATAACCTTCAATTCTGTGTTATAAACGTAATCACCGAGCACAAGGAAAATTAATAGCAAAGTGCTTTCCCTAGACCATGAGTGACCTCCAGTGGCCAGTATAAAAAGGATTAATGCAAAACTATAAGCCGAGCGAATGAATGACACACGCACTGTTCTGTCGCGTCACAAATATGTAAATAGCAAGAACATATGACCATTCCGATTATGAAGTTTAATAACAGTAAATAAATCCAGTGATTCACTGTAAAAATCTACATCAACGATTGTCGCAGAAGCAATTCCTTATGGTCCTAGATCACTGTATTTATGAAAGTTGTGAGGGATACTAGCTTAACCGCCGTTACTGTCCCTTGTTAGAGTGAACACCAAGCGTGAAGGTCGTTGCCAGCACATTCAAAGTGTGGAATGTATTTCACTGTGGTCCTGCGAATTTCTATTCTAAGCTGTGGCTCTTGTATTAGGCAGCATTTTCAAAAACAGCTCGTTTCGCAACATAATGCCCCAGCGTGGCCACAACTATCCGATGCATGTTATATAATAGACATGTGGTCAAGATAGAAAACAATGTGGTTAACAGCTGCAAAGAACACACGAGCAGCCTAGCATGCTCCAGGGACAACCAGTATAACCGGCCTATAGCCGCGTGTAGAAAAGAACTAAGAGGAAAACACCCATCACCACACTGAGGCCAATATGCTTCGAAATCGGCCAGCTAAAATTCATTAATGAATATTACACGTATGTTGTGTGTATGTTTGTGACTGAGTGCTTGTTAGACCAATAAGAGTCTCAGGAAAAGCAATGTAAATCAGTTTTGTAGAGTATTATGGAAAATAAAATTCATTTAAGCTCTGCCGAGTGTGGCCATAAGGTCGTTCGCTCACTCTAGGGCTGGTCTTGTACATTCGTAGCTCTCTCACCTTGCACTATCAAGAACGCCGTGAAGACCAGGCTAATGAAGGGCCGCTGCGCCGCAACTGATTCCTCCATTTCCGCACAAATCGGTCTCCTGTGACGCGCTCGATCGTTCTTCCGACCACTCTCAGGGGCGCTGAAACCTACTCTGTGTGAAACGCCGCTTCATTAGGCAAGTTTTAGGCGTCATCAGTTTTTTATCTGACAACAATATGCGTAATTGCTGAACTCATGGAACGGGAGGCTAATAGTCGAGGCCTGACAGAGAGAATAGAAATAAGCTGCACGGCATTCCGGCCATAAGCAGAGCGCAGGTTTGCTGAAGAGCAGCAGTAGTCCGGTAACTCACTCGACAGTTTATTTGTTTTTATCAATACTTGCTACCAGTGTCAGTTTATTGTGTCTTTCCTAATCACATCTCATATCAAGGCATGTCAAATTAAACTATATGTAAATTACATGAAGGAACACCTCTTATAACACCTAACAGCGGAACTTTATCTGCAAAGTGGTCTATTAAGGGCTGGATCTCAAATTCATACTCAAAATACCCCCGTCTTTCCCCCCCCCCCCCCCCCCCCCGCCATAACTTTGACTCACCCGTCATAATAATATACACTTCTACACGGCGGCTGCGTTTCGATGGGGGCGAAACGAAGAGGCGTCCGTGTGCTGTGCGATGTCAGCGCACGTTAAAGCTCCCCAGGTGGTCGAAATTACTCCGTAGCCCTCCACTACGGCTTCTCTTTCTCTCTTTCCACTTTCACTCCCATCTTCCTCCCTTCCCTTACGGCGTGGTTGCGGTGTCCACAGAAAACAAGTGAGACAGTTACCGCCCCTTTCCCTTCCTATAAATAAATTTAAAAAAAAAATACACTTCTACAGGAGCGCGTTTACATTCATCTTACCTGGGAGCTCCTCAGTGGTGTACCAGTGGAATGTAGTTCAAGAAAACAGTTTAAGCAGGGCGCCTACAGCGCTCAAATGAGCGTAGCAGACCCGAACCCTGTAAGCATGTGAGCTAGAGAATATTTTCCACAGAACGAACACGCACTAACCTTTTAAGGTCCTACACATACTGACGGCTCTAGTAAGCGATGACAAAAATCCGCACCTCCGTGGCCTACACAATCTTTTGTACCGCAATGGGCGCGAACTTTCGTGCCCCACCGCCGCTGTAAGAGTTCACGGAAGCCTTCAACCACTTCAGAGCTGCCTTATCGCGTCCACTTCATGCAGAAGCAAACATTTTGTATGATAAAGTAGTTACGTGGCTTCTTCGGTTGAAGGAGGGCTTATGCCGCGTCCATGCTTGATAAAGCCTATGCACCATTTTACCTTTTTATTTGTCCTCTCGAACAAATGTAAAAAAGGAAAACGAGCCCACGTTAGCAAAGCTTTGGAGGTATTAAAGCCAAATAAAAATATATAAGAAGAAGCAAACGCTAAAAAAATTGTTTATAACGATGATTGATTGATTTATAGGAAGGGAAAGGCGCCGTAATTGTTTTGACCGGAACAGCGCGCACTAAGACACAGACAAGAAGAGAGACACGACACGCTCGTGTGTGTCGTGTCTCTCTTCTTGTCTGTGTCTTAGTGCGCGCTGTTCCGGTCAAAATGAGTTACCAACTTGCCCAAGCATCTGTTTTAGCCGTAATTGTCTCACTTGTTTTCTGTGGGCACCTCAACCGTGGCGTAAGGGAAGGAAGGAAGGTGGAAGTGAAAGTCGAAAGAGAGAAAGAGGAGCCGTAGTAGAGGGCTACGGAGTAATTTCGACCACCTGAGGATCTTTAACGTGCGCTGACATCGCACAGCACACGGACGCCTTTTCGTTTAAACTGATTGATTTATAGGAAGGGAAAGGCGCGGTAACTGTCTCACTTGTTTTCTGTGGACACCTCAAACGCCCCGTAAGGGAAGGAATGAAGTTGGGAGTGAAAATGGAAAGAGAAAGAGGGGAGCCATAGTGAAGGGCTACGGAGTAATTTCTACCACCTGGGGATCTTTAACGTGCGCTGACATCGCTCAGCACACGGACGCCTCTTCCTTTCGCCTCCATCGAAACGCCGCCGCCGAGGTCGGGTTCGAACCCGGGTACTCCGGCACAGTAGTAGGGCATCTTACCACTACACCACCCCGGCGGGGCATTTTGAATAAAAGTTATCATAAGAACAAAAAAAAAAAGATAGTGAAAAACAAGATCTGAGTCGCAAGGCGGTCCACGCTGGTCAGAAGAAGAAGAAAATGAAAATTACAACAGAAATACACCTTTTACTTTTTATCAAAATCGCCACAGTGACTCGTCGTTTTTAGGGGCATGATGCTGATAACTAGTATTTTGGTTTCTCTCAGCTGCAGTCTCATTCTGATGTAAATGCGATTATAAATTGTTTTTGCAGGTAAAGGAAGGCGTAGTATCTGTCACACGTATTTGTTGGACACCTTACCCGTGCCTTAAAGGAAGGGTGGAAGTTGGGAGTCAAATTGTAAAGATAGATAGAAACGTCTCAGGGGAGGATTCCGGAGTAGTTTCAACTATTTATAGGTCTTTAGTGTGCATGGATATCAAACAGCACACGGACAGATCGTCGTTTCGCCTCCGTTGAAACGCAGCCGCCAGAGGTCGGATTCCTACCCGGTTACTCCGGTGCAGTAGTCGGGCGTCTTAACCACTGAGCCACAGCGGCGGGGTGTTTCGATGCGGGAAAATTCGGAATGCACCTATGTACTTGCCATGAAATTACACACTATGTTTCACGGTACACGGTACTTCCAGGGTAGGATTCATGATGGCAGTGCAAGGTACATCAGCTGAGACACAGTATTTTGTTCGGTTGCTTACTTGTACCTAAAACCAGGTGTGCGGGATTGTATGAGTGGTGGGTTGGCATAGGTGTAGAGTGGTCAGTTCTTCGATTTATGTCTTGAAGTATTCAACGGCACGATGTAGTGAAGTTTCTATTGGCCGTCTGTTCCACTTTCCGGCCGTCTGGAATGACTTAATAGAGGTGAATGGTCTGTGCGGATGTGTAAATTTGGGTGTTTATTATGTTGTGAAAGAATACGGACGTGAAAATTACAATCAGACTTGAATGGTACAATTTACCTTCCCATGCGTTTCCAAATAAGGAAGATCAGGTTACGGTTTCAGTAGCGTACTGATAGTGTTATACAGAAGGCAGAATATACGGAACTTTCCGCGTAATTCAGAATGAGCTTCAAAATTTTGCAGAAGTTGACTCTTGGGAGTCCCATTTGCCAGGTGCATAATAAATTTCCGGCTAGCCGAAATGAAATAGTTTGTTTTACAGAAACTGAGGATGTCGTATGCTCAAGTTTAAATAAACAATTGCAGAGTTAATGTGATTAGTTAAAGCCCTACTGAAGGGGTCGAAGTTTGATCTCGTCATGGGCTGATTGCAGGTTTTTTCTAAGATATTTTATGATCTATAGCGCTTCCTCATACGTTGCGTTTGCGGAATGATACGACTGCTGACAATAAAATTAAGCAAGGTTTGTTATATTAGCGTTAAACGAATGATGATGATGATGATGATGATAAACTCGTTTTCAATGAATTCTGAATGAGTGCTAAGTCGTTTTCCAAATGAGAAAAATGACCGTTGTTATTAACGCTTCGATAAATCCATCCATAAGTGACCAAACAGTCGATGCTAGATTATTAAGGCGATGGTTAATGTTGAGTGTTTAATAACATACAGAAACGGTACCGCGCTGTAGACCGAAGATTACAGAGAACAATCAAAACGCGGAGCTGTTAGTCGAACCGACGCTGACCAGTATTTAAAACGTTCCTATTTTGTCAATAAATACAAAAGGGCTTCAAATCAAACGTGAATGTTTGGGATATATACCATTACGGCCTACTTTAAAAGCGTTTTAAAATTTAAAAACAGTGCATGCAAGGGCTTTCTAAAAATTATACCGCAAGTAATGCAATTACTAAATTGGGTAACTTTGTCGAACAGAAAATGTTTTCATATTGCATGCTAGTGGGTGTTAAACAAGTTGATTAATGAAACATTTCACCGCCCCGCCGTGGTGGCGCAGTGGTTACGGCGCTCGACTACTGTTCCCAAGGACACGGGATCGAATCCCGTCCTCGGCGGCTGCGTTTCGATGGAGGCGAAACGGAGTGGCGTCCGTGTGCTGTGCGATGTCAGTGCACGTTAAAGAACCCCAGGTGGTCGAAATTTCCGCAGTCCTCTACTACGGCGTCTCAAAGAGCCTGAGTCGCTTTGGGACTTTAAACCCTACTAACGAAACCAAACCAAACATTTCGCCAGTGCGAGCAGTTAACGTTGATGCGTTAACGTTTAAGCACAGCGCTAGCGCATCCTTCTTTCTCTTGCGCGCAATGATTTTGGGGAATTTAGCCAACATAGTTGCCAGACTCAAACGCAGCAGGGTGCACGGTATTTTTTGGTGACTTTGGATGTCCCAGCGGAAAGCCTACCGGAGTGGAGTGCCGAAAGTTGTGCGTCTCGTCGTAACACATAAGTTACTTTGTGTACAATTGTTGCATTGTACTCCGTGTTTATCGGCACACAAATGAGAACTGCAGGTGGCATTTTCATCTTTGGTTTCGTCAGGGAGACTACGAATTAGGCATAACATTGCCTGCCTGGGGAACTGGCTTCGGCGTAAAAATGTGTATTTGAGGTATGCATTTCCTAAATGAATCAAACGATTTTCGTCTCGAGCCTTACATGCACATGCCCTGACAAACAAACGTTTCGCTTCTCGAGGAGTGCGCATAACAGGATACTCATCGTTGGAGCGACAGCCCCAAAAGGTATATCCGTGTAGTTCTTGCATCCTGACACGCAGCAGATTTCATATGGCAATACTTTTTGTTGGGCTAGTTGGTTTGATTCCATGCTTGCGCGACTCAGCGCACAAAGACAGAGCACGAGAACACAACAGACGACAGGACGAAGCGATGATAAGCGCTTCGTTCCCTTGTCCTTCTTGTTCTTGCGTGCTTCGTCTTAGTGCACCGAGCCCCGCAAGCATTTCATATGGCGCAGCTGAGGGGACCCAGCCATACTTCGCGAAATACAAGGGTGCACGTGCGCGGCGGCGGCAGCCCCCACGGGATCAGCCCGTCTAAAAGTCTAAAAATTCATCCATCGCCTGATCGCAGCGCGCGCCTCAGGTTTTTAGTGCAGGCGTCGGGTAGCGAAGGCCACGCGAAGACGTTCCTTCAGAGCGAAGCTTGCGAAACCGCAACCGAAACCAGCTACCGCTTGCCGTGTCACATGACGGCTAATTTCCCATGATTCTTTCCATTATATTTTTTATGACTAGGCTTCACTTTTCCGCTGCGGCGCTCCCTCCTAGTTTTTTCTTCCTCCGTGTTTAAAGGTCCCCTGAAATGGGTCACCAAGAAGGGTAAACAACGCCATACCACTGATAGATATTGAACCACCCATCATTCTCCCGCAAACATTTTTGATCTAGCTTCTGCCAAACCAGAGATATCGGCGATTAACAATGACCCGTCCATTTTCCCCTCTCAACTCGTACGCCGAAGGGAGCCATAGAAAAATAAAGAATACAAGCAAGTTCAAAGCTCCGCCCAGAAATACGTCACTTTGACGAAATTCCGGTTGACGCGCGCTCGCTCGCTGGCGTACTCGCGTCAACCCGTCCTCGCTCGCACACGCCTGAGGAGTTCGCCAGTTCGCGCAGCGACGGTTAGTGTAACCGCGAACCTGTGGTTAGCCCATGTTACACTGCGGACCAAACCATAGTTACACTACTAACCGCGGTTCGCAAACCCAGCTTGACGGCCTGGGTTTGCTTCGTTAATTGAGGTTATCACGGCGTCTGTTGACGGAGGCTACTCGTCGGCGCCCGAGTGCGCGAAACGTACGAGCGGGTCTGCTTTTCAAAGTTATTCATTTGCCCACTGTATCACCTTTAAAGATCGGTGTATAGAATATGATGCCGCCCGACGTCTTCGATTACGGCCGACAGCGCACCGACGCGTTCTGAAGCCTTGTCTTGCCTGCAGTATCGTTTGAACGGCTTGTTGCTGAGCAGAACGTCAAAAAATGCGCTGCCTTAGCTATGAAAGTACACGAGTTTGCAACGCTTGCAGCACGGGATGCCGCGAGCAGGCTGAGGTACGTTACATAATTACCGCGGGGGTGGGGCGCGCGAGCGCGGCGAACGACGGCGTCGTGCGTGACCGTCCCTAGTCGTCGCTAAGCCTAAGTTGTTTCGCTTCGAAGCCGCGGCGGTAGGCGCTTTGGACCTGATCAACGCTGTCGTAAATCGTCTACTTGTGAAACTGCCTTATAGTGAATCCTATCCTGCCGTAGTAAAAAAATTATAGGATTAACTCTGGCGACACATTAATCGCAGAGCTAGTACAACGAGCAGATCGGATCAGCCGAAATGCACCAGCAGCAGCTGGCTTGAGCAGAAACTTGCTTGTATCACGGCTATCGCTCTTACCAGCCATTTGCTGCTGGTCAGCGATCCTCACGAGGGCTTCATGCTTTATATTCGGCTCAGTATTCCAGACGCCAACAAATTATAGCATGCTATATTTCGGACATCGGTGCTGACGATCCGCCCTGTCGTTCGCATACGGTATGTGAGAGGAGGGGCCACAGCGGCGGTGTTTACGGCGGTCGAAGAGGTGCTGCCATCGTGCGGTGCTTAACCGTGCTGTTGACGCCTCGTCGGACGACACTCTGATACTCCTGAAACCACGTTATATAAATAAGATATTTGTAAATGCAGCTTCGTTCTGCCGATCCCTGCGTCGCTTCGGTTGTTGCACTTAATGGGCAATGGCCACCTAACCGATAAGGGCGGCGAGCTGTGTAACAGCCCGCACAGAGTTCGAGCAGCGCACGAACAGACAACTTTCGCAGCAACTGGAAGTGTATCCGTGACGTCATGGCTGCGGTGGCCGCAGCGAATGGCAGCTTCTAGCAAGCCTTGCCAGTCAACTCACCCGTGACGTCACGGGTTAAGGAAATAGTTCCATGCGACACCGCCAAGCGACGACTTCTCTGCCGCGAATTTCAAAAAACGCTGTTTTTAAAAATTAATAATAAATCGCTGGCTTTGTTCCAAGAAGTTATACTTTGGGTTAGGGCTCAAAAGTATTTGTTCTACACACTGAACACGTTTATCAGTGGCTTCTTGGTGGCCGTTTCAATGGACCTTTAAACCCTACAAACGAAACCAAACCAAGCATTTCGCCAGTGCGAGCAGTTAACGTTTTCCGTTAGTTTCAGCACAGCGATATTTATTTAAATTAGGCGATAATTTTTATCATGCCGTTGCATTCAGTCCATTCTTCACGCATTCCTTCCGTCATTCTTCGTCCTACAGACATTTCTTATGCGAGTTTCGTGGTCGCCCACAAATTCTCCACTGCATAGATTGGCTCTTGGTTTTAGTGCAGTGGTATTGGCAACGTAACCGGTTTGCAACAGTGAAAAGAAGAAACGTTTCAACATTTTCCTTGCCCGATAGATGTGTTCGCCCACCGTGATAACCAGTACATTGATAATAGTCTAACGGATTGCGGCAACAAGGCGATAGAAAGTGTATACGTTCCTGCGAAATGCATAAAAAAATATTTAGGCCCTTCAGACCCCTTAAGAGCGATAAGACGAAAACCTTTGGTGCTCTTTCTACTCTATAGTCATCTTTTTATAGGATGCCGTCTCTCGGGCTGAATTCAAGGTGAGTAGCGCACTCTAGTTACGAAGCTTGGTCTTGATAGCTGGCGGCAGGTGGCGTGCGCCACGCTCTCTCTTAACGATGTCTTAAATAATGACGCTGCAGGAGTGGTGGAATGTTTAGGTAAGGGAGTTGACGATATCAGGGCAATAACACAGCAAGCGCAGATAGTTGTATGCATAGTACCGGGGGTGCTAGGAACGAACGGAAAGCTTGAGAAGAACCTGGTGACAGCTAATCAGGACATAAGAAAGATAAGCCTGGAGAAGCGATTTGAAGTGGTTGAGATAAACAGGGAGGTGCACAGAGCAGGTTTTGGCAGGGCTTTTCAGTGAGATGGCATCCGTTTTAACAGAAACGGAGGAGCAGAGATCGGCGTGCGCCTGGGAGGCAGGGCTGTAGCTTTTTAGGGGCTCCGCGAGGGCTGCGTGTGCAGGGCTAGTTGGAAGTGAAGCAGAAGAAAGCGTAATAACGGAGACTAAGTCCCAAAGAATGAGGAGGAGGAGGAGGTCGAGAAAGAAAAGTACAAAAAAAAAGAGATTTAACACTAGACTAAGCTACATAAACATGCAAGGAGGTAGAAAAAAAAGCATAATGGCTAGAGATAGAACAGCAGTTGAAGGATGACGAAATAGGTGTGTACGCTCTATGCGAGACTCGTCTCAGGGATCTAAAAGATATGCCGTTTATAGAAGGCTACGTCTAGGAAGGGTGCAACAGAACGAGAACGGAAAAAAAGGGTGGAGGGGTAGGTATGTTGATACACCAAAGAAAAAATTGGCAAAGAATAAAATCATCTTGCAAAGAAGAGATCTGGGTATCATGATCAATGGCCGACATAAGGACATGGCTAGGGTTAGTTTATTTAGGAACAGGACACCAATGCAGGTAAGAAAACAATCATCTCTTTGAATGTCTCAGTGACGATATAAGCCAGTTTGGCGACGGGCCAATATTATTCTACTGGGGGACATGAATGGCTACATCGACGATCTGGATGGATACACGGGTTGAAACGGGAAGCAAATGCCAGATTTCTGTGAGCGATACGACCTAGTTATTGTAAATAGAGAAAACACATGCGAGGGACAAATCACGTGGGCATTCCGCAACAAGCAGACGATCATTGACTACTGTCTAATGCCGCAGGAAATCAATAGCAAGGTCACAAAAATGGAAAAGGCGAAGAAGACTGTAGTCTTGGAAGTGATCATAAACGCATTAGTCTGCAAATGGGGCCTTAGATGGAAAGAGAAATGGAATTTAGACAAAAATTTAACGCAAAATTAAACGACGATCAAATAGCGCAGATAGCAGCAGACATAGAGTAAGCAATACAGAAAAGCCCCATGAAAGACTGGGATTATGAACAGATAGAACTATTCATAGGAGAAAACGTAAGGAGGCGCAAGTAGCAAACCACTGGAATGGAAGGAGGAAGCCACGGAGATGGTGTAATAAGAAAATCAGGGAAGCCATTGAACAACGACGGGCAGCTTCAAGGGAACACCAAGAGGCAAAGAACGCGCAGGTATCTCAGGAGGAAATCGACCAAAAATGGGAATCATTACGAGAAAAGAAACGATGTACAGGCATTGGTCCAAAGTAAAATAAAGCAGTCCACTGATCGCTGCATGGCTGACATACACGATGCCTCTAGAGGCGGAGAAAGAAAATTCTGGAACCATATAAGCTGGCTAGGGAAGAAGAATCAAAGAAAGCAGGACCGGATTCAAGATAGCGAGGGAAATTGTTTAAAGGGAGACAACGCAGCGAACTACAATACATCAGTTGTAGCCGAGTCATTTAATAGCGACGATAGGGTAATCTCCGCAAATCAGGAAGCAACACAAGGTAGCAGAATACAAAGCAGCTTAGAACTGACCAATCTAAACAAGAAAAAGGCAGAAAAAAATATTCCTAAAAACACATCTACAGGAATAGATGGAATTCCGATCAAGCTGATTAATGAACTCTGTCCAAGAATTAAGGAAACGTTGTTAAAAGCTTTGGAAACAGTTATAACTAATAAGCGAATTCCGGACAACTGGCGGCAGAATAAAATGAATTTGATTTATAAAGGGAAAGGAGAAAGGATGCACATAAAATCCTACAGGCCGATTACGATAACATCTGTTATATAAAGGTTGGCCATGTAGGCGATGCAAATAAAGATTCAAGCATGGGTAGAAAGTAACAAGATACTCGGAGAACCAGAACGGTTTTATAAATGGTAGGCGCTTAGATGATAACCTGATCGTGCCTACCCAATGCCTCGAAATATCTAGAGTGGAAAATAGACCTTTGTATTTGGCTTTCCTGGACATAAACGGGGCGTACGACAATGAAATTTTTTGAACTCCTGTGGAACATAATAAAAGAAGGAGGTATCGGTCATGAGAAAACAGAGTTTTTACATGAAATATACCAGAATAACAAGGTAGAAATTACATGGGAATGAATAAGATGTACGGAAAATGTCAAAGTATGCAAAGGATTAAGACAAGGTTGTCCTCTATTACCGCTGCTGTTCATGCTTTATATGATAAATATGGAGCGAAGGATACAAGAAAGTAACCTGGGTTTTAACTTGTGATATAGGTTAGGCGGAGCGGCGGTAGAGCAGCGCCTCCCCGGTTTAATGGATCCAGCACCTCCACCACTTGTGGAAGAAGGCCAGGTCGAGACGGCAAGGCAAAGGATGCCGTGTCTGGTGTTTAATCAGATGGACAACGGAGGCACGTGCCACCGCTGGCGCCGCGGAAGGATGAAGATGAGGATGGTATGTACACGTGAAATAAGAAGATCCTTGGAAGGCTCACAGTGTGCCTACGATATTGTGCTCCTATCAGAAAGTCGGGAAAAACTGCAAACTCTGGTTCAGTATTGCGGACACGAAGGGGATGTTTTAGCTTTCAGTTTTAGCTCAGTTAAGTCAGGTCTGATAATTTTCAGTGGCTCAACTGATCAGGGACTTAAAATACAAGGCCATAAATTACCCAGAGTGGCAGGATATAAATATCTCGGGGTATGAGTAAACGAAGGATTGGCATATATTGCAAAGCATGAGCAATCACTTAAGGCAAAAGGGCGAAGAAATGCCGGAATTATGAACAATAGGGCATTGTGGGGATACAACAGGTATGAGGTTTTTTACTTTCAGAAATGAGGTTTTGTGCCTAAGATAAGAGGTATGGTCGACATTAGAAATAAATCAGAGAGCCTTCGGACGATTAGCACTAGGTGCCCACGGCAAAACCACAAATGAGGCGGTACAAGGAGATACGGGCTGGGAATCTTTCGAAGTACGGGAAGCTCAGAGTAAAATATTTTATGAGGAACGCCTGAGGAAATCGGACAGTAACAGATGGGCAGCTAAAGTATTTAAATACCTATACCTAAAAAGCGTTGACTCCCAATGGAGGAAAAGAACTAGGAAACAAACCAGTAAGTATGCTGCTCACAAGGATGAAGAAATAAAGAGCGTTAAGCAACAGATGAAAAACACCGAAGGTCAAAATTGGATAAATTCGATGGAAAAGAAGCAGGGTCAGGAACTATACCCAAAGTTGAAAATGCAGATCAGGAAGGAAGATTTCTTTGAAACTCAAGAGGCAGTGCCCTACTTTTTGAAGCTAGATCAGGGTGCCTTAGAACACGCCGCTACAAAAAGAAATTTAACAATGGAGATGACGCATGTTCTGTATGTGGAAACTCCAATGAAACAATTGACCATATTATACTCGAATGTAATGGTATCCATCCGGAAGTTGGTTCAGGCGCAATCACTGTTCCTGAAGCTCTGGAGTTTAGAGATAACAGTGGCTGGGTGAATAAACCGGCGGTGGAAACTAACAAAAAACGACTCGAAGATTGGTGGCTTAAAAGCAGAGAAGTGACATAATGCTAGTAATGTAGGAGCAAAATTTAATAAATAGAATGATGGTTTAGTTAACCATTCTAAATCAATAATTAAGATATAGGAGGAAAATGAGCATGATAGCAACTGCTACCACCTCGTTTCAAAAGAGACGCTCCTATATTAAATCCATCCATCACGGGGCCCCATCCTCGAAATTCGCCTTCAACTGTCGGCGCCATTTTGTCTTTCTGATTGGCTCTGAAAGAGTCACGTGCTTCAAACTTGTGGCGCAAGACCTTCAGCTGAGGTAAGCACGTTTTGCGGTTACGTCAAAATGACGTAGCCGTGAAAATTGATTTTAACCGGAGTTATCCTTGTTGCCTGGATGAAAAATAAAATTGATTTGGAGTGGAAGCGAAGTTACGGATGATGGTTTGGAGAACACTTACGCTCGATTAACGAATGTGATGAAAATTATTGCATACTGGGAAGGAGCGGATGCTCGAATTTGATTGGCTGGAGTTATGTCCCGTGAAGCACGTCATACGCAAGCATATTTAGATGACGTCAAATTGACGCGTCACGACGTACCTTATGTGCCGCCATTACCGAAAATGAGGACGTTTGGCCGCCATAATTTCACCGAGCGGCGAGGTACCCAAATCATGCTAATGAGATGATGGGGACAGGCAAGCACATTTATGCAGCCATTAGCTCACCGTAGTTTTCTAGCTTTTTATTTGAAGTGAAAAAATAACTTTGTAAACACTTGTTCGGACTTTTAAAGGCAATGAAATGTCAAAACATAAGTGCTTTTAAAATAAAGGACGCTTGAGACGTCTGTAATGGGGGCAGAAGCATGCGGCCGCGTGACGAGGCTATCTGTTTCCTTATCTCAAACTCTTTATTCCCATGATAAGAAATCATTTGTCTACACGGTTATGATAGCTCGGCAATGGCGGAGGCTATGGAGGAAGGCTCGCTGGTGAGTGGTCTTCGTGCCGTTCGTCGTCTGCAAATGTTTATCTAGGATTTGCTGCTGCACAGCAATGCTGTCAAATTGTCCTAAACGATAGCTCGTGAGTACAGTCATCTGACGAGGTATGTAGTGTGCTGGCTTTACAAGCTCCGAGGCGAGAATCATCCCGCCCTCGGAGCTCGGAGTGTTGATCTGTTCAGCTGCAAGTGTTTCGGGTGGGATCGCTGGCGTTGAACCCCTCTTAAATGTCCCTCTGACACGAAAGGTATTCGTGCGGCCGACCAACGGGCTCCTGGAAAGTGTCGGGCTTCTCGATGGGTGTCGACCAGCAAGGCAATAAGTCAATCTACTCAAAATTGTGCAGCACGTCGAGCATCACTGAGGTAAGGGCAATTGGAAAACCTGCAAAGGTGACTGTTCATACAGCGTCTTTCGCATTCAAGCTGTACGCAGACGGGAAATGACTGAATATAAAAAGAATAGTTACAGGACGCATACGGCGAATCGAACATTTTTATTCAGAATTTTACGTTGCGCGTTGCTACC
>JAJIZL010024264.1:26493-73063 GCA_023969395.1 Amblyomma maculatum
GGTAGCAACGCGCAACGTAAAATTCTGAATAAAAATGTTCGATTCGCGGTATGCGTCCTGTAACTATTCTTTTTATATTCAGTCATTTCCCGTCTGCGTACAGCTTGAATGCGAAAGACGCTGTATGAACAGTCACCTTTGCAGGTTTTCCAATTGCCTTTACCTCAGTGATGCTCGACGTGTTGCACAATTTTGAGTAGATTGACTGATTTGCCTTGCTGGTCGACACCCATCGAGAAGCCTGGCACTTTCCAGGAGCTCGTTGGTCGGCCGCACGAATACCTTTCGTGTCAGAGGGACATTTAAGAGGGGTTCACAACTGTCGATCCCCCCCGAAACACCTGCAGCTGAACAGTTCAACACTCCGAGCTCCGAGGGCGGGATGATTCTCGCCTCGGAGCTTGTAAAGCCAGCACACTACACACCTCGTCAGATGACTGTACTCACGAGCTATCGTTTAGGACAATTTGACAGCATTGCTGTGCAGCAGCAAATCCTAGATAAACATTTGCAGACGACGAACGGCACGAAGACCACTCACCAGCGAGCCTTCCTCCATAACCGCCGTCATTTCCGAGCTATCATAACCGTGTAGACAAATGATTTCTCATCATGGGAAGAAAGAGTTTGAGATAAGATAACAGATAGCCTCGTCACGCGGCCGCATGGGTCTGCCCCCATTACACACAGCCAGAGTAATTTAAAAGAGACCCTCCAACTGTTTGTGTTGTCAGTTTTAATGATGTTTTGGTTTAGCGCTACGGTTGAAATTCCTGGTCACTGCCAGGTCCATGCGTTCAACCACTGCATAATACCTGTTTATCCAACCCGAAATATTTTCTTATGCTTTTCTTTTTTTTTCAGCAACTGCTGCCTCATTTTTTATGCCCCAGATAAAGAAGCTAGCCATTGTCTTGCGTCTGTTTGCGAATTAGACACATACGAAAAAGTGGCTGCTATAAATGCAAAGACGGCAAAGCGGGTAGTATAGCGAGGCGGAGCGCTCGAGACAAGCCCCTCACCTCCACCTGATAATTAAATCATACTCATCATCATGTAATTATGTGTTCCTCTTTCTATTGTCTCGCTGTGTTACCACGCTAGCCCCCGCGTAACGATGACAAGAATTATGGTACCGATGGTTGAAAATTAGTGATGACAATAGTTGAATATAAAAATGCAGTTGCCATACAACCGTGGCGATGTTGCAGTTGAGTCAAAGAAGTGGCCAGAGGAAAAACAGCATGATCAATAGACATCCCTGTAAGAGGGCCTCTACCTCCTTGTCTCTTCTGTCACACGATTAATCGAACGGCATCCCTGCCGAAACTCCACGTAGCTCTCAATTATCCTCTTTCTCATCATAATTGCAACGCAACCATGTTTCGTGCAGCTTTCCGGTGCTGTAGTGTGATTTCGCTTCCTCACATGTGCGCTTCTGCAAGTTAAGGTTTCAATAGGAAATGGAACTACGACATACGTACCTGCAGTTATGCGTCTTAATCGTGTCACTAAAGCACGTGACCTAGCACAGCAGGCGTCGTTGGATAAGGCGATAAGTGAAGAGATTGCCGTTAGAAAATCAGTAGGAGTACGAAGGTCAGCATGCTACCGGCCGCGTAGTAATGCGCGCCGAAATAGGAAGCTCGGGAATCGGGCGTCGAGGCAGTTCCCTGCTTGAGCGAGCTCCCGCCTTGATGCACGCAGGCTGTCCTATGTGTCTGCTAGGTTTTTGTTCATCGCCATTTATGCTACAGCCACTGCAGGACAAATCCATTTGCCATGGGCCTCCAATCGACTATGGCATGTGTTCTTGGAGTGCCACGTATGATTCATTTTTTTTCCACCTTGTTCCAATGTTAAATGCGGTTGTGAGGGAGTCTGCTCCCGACCCAATATTGGCATTGCAACATGTAAAAGGTCCCAAACAACTGCCGCCTATATCACCTAATAGTGAAACTGTGACAGATATTGCCACATTGCTTTCCCTCTTCTGGGTCCACCGTGTAGAACCATACCTTGGGACGTAGCGGAGTGTCTTCTTCGCTGTCCATCTTCACCTCATTAAAACTACCAGCTGAGTTCTGCTTGTCACGTTTGTCGGTGGCATTTGGTGAACCGTGCCGGGTAAAATCCCCTGTATGTTGCCGAAGAAGACATCAGTCACACTGCTGACCGAGGCGCAGACGCAACTCCCGTCCATAAAGCGAGCCGTCGCCTCCGAGGCCTCCAAACAAAGTTCGAGCTACTGACCACCACGATGCGAGCCATGTCATTCACTACGAGCAGCCAGACAAGTCAGTATTCCGGCAATACCCCACCGTTCATCCTTTCCAATCCTCGATCACCACCGTTATTTCACGGTGACCTGTTCGATGATGTGGAATGCTGGTTGATCAGTTTTGACCATGTGGCTGTGTTCAACGAATGGGACGATGAGTGGAAGCTGATGAACGTGTACTTCGCGCTGCAAGACTCAGCCAAGATGTGGTTTGAAAACCACGAGGCATCCTTTGCCAACTGGGCAGCTTTTCGCCGTAAGTACCTCGCAACATTCAGCTTGATCGCGAGAAAAGAAAACGTAGAGACTTCCATTCGTTCGAGGTCTCAGCAGTGAAATGAGAGCGTGGCCATTTTTGTCGAGGACATGACGCGGCTTTTCAATCCGGCCGACCCTACCATGCTTGAGGCAACGATGGTACCGACCTCGTGCGTGGGGTGAAGGAACAGCTGTTTGCTGGCCTCATTAGCGACTCTCCAAGAACTATCGCAGATTTCGGGAAAGAAGCTGCAAGAATAGAACATTCAGTGCAGGAAGGAGTGCCCAGTACGGCCTTCAGGTAAGCTTAGCGGCCACACACTACTGTGCGTCCGTGCCAGCAGACAAGACGAGACACTGCGACAGCTTGTAAGTAGATGCAGAACCTCAACTTTGGTGCTCCATCTACAATGATTTCTTCTACCGGGGACGTCATACGTGATGAAATCTGGCGAGCAGTGCAGCCACCACCAGAACCACTGAGACAGATATGCATCATGACTTGCAGCGACGTCCGACGCCTTCCTGCCCCTAAGCCGCATGCATTCCGCCCGTTACCGTCATACAGCAAAAAGACCTGCGCCCCATCGAGCCACAGCAAGACCAGCGTCCCGCTATCCGCAAAGCGCACTTGTGTCACACGCCCAACAGACTGCAATTTGTTATCACTGCGGGGAACGGGGCCATATTCATCGCAATTGCCCATACTGGAGGATAGGCTTTATTTGATTTCGACCGAACTCTCCTCGACCCTGTTATGGAGAAAGACCCGAGGAAATTTTGGACTGCCTGGCCGCTCATGAGCTGCATTAGATGTCCCTGTGAAAGCAGTCACTACGATCATCATCCTTGATGCGCTCTGCTTTACACAGTCGATCCTCCTGCTCTGGCAAATTCAGGGGCACGTCCCCTCACCGGGAAAACTAAAGACCGCGCGATCCGTGGAGATGAGGCCACCGCTACATGTTCAGGTTCAACAGTCTCCTTCCGACGATTTCATGCGACGACCGATCCATCGAACTTACCATCGTGCTGAAAACTCATAGTTTCTGCTCAAATTTCTATAAACGCCGACAGTTGTGACTTGATTTGACTAGTGGATACCGGTGCCGATTTTGCTGTCATAAGCAGCCAACTAGCCACGACACTTCGTAAGGTTCCGACGCCTTGGACTGGACCAACGATGCGCACTGCCGGTGGCCATGTGATGCTGCCGATTGGCGTGTGCACTTGCAGCACAAATATCCCCAGTTTTACTTTCACTGGCAGCTTCGCCGTATTACAACAGTGCAGGATCTGAATCTCGGCATGGATTTCCTTCAAGAGTATGGTGCGCTAAAACACGATGCAACACGAATTGTCCCGAAATATGTCTCTGTCGTCCCGCTACACAGAACAGAAGCTTCTGCGGAAATGCGTGGCGAATTCTTCGTTACACTTTGAAAGGTTATATATAGTTGCGCAAAAAACGGGACAGAAAAAGGCACATAAACGACATGTACGGAGCGCATGTCGTTTATGTGCCTTTTTGTGTCCCGTTTTTTGCGCAAGTATATATAACCTTTCAAAGATGAACCAACTCGCCCAAACAAGAGTATTACTTGAACATATTCGTTACACTGAAGAAAAAAATTTGGAGGACGCTTAAGCTTCGCCTTCAAGAGTGGAACGCGATAGCGTCAGGGGCGAGTGGCGCGCCACGTGTCGGGGCAGCGCCGCACATTGCGAGGAGGGGTTATTCTGTGTTTGCCGCAAGATGGCTCTGCATGTGCGCAGAGCGCAGAAGAAATGTAGCGGAACCGTACATCGCTACTCGTGTAACTGCGACTTCTGTAAGTAACATGCTCATAATTACCGATATACACCGCAGTATAACGTTCTACGGCACGTTTCTAAGGCAACACCGCATTCACTAGAAGCGCTTTCGTACCGCTTTCAAGCATCGAACTCGTGGCTGAGTGGTAGCGTCTCCGTCTCACACTCCGGAGACCCTGGTTCGATTTCCACCCAGCCCATCTTGGAAGTTGCTTTTTATTTATGAAGTGCATGCCGGGATTTATCGCTCACGGCCAACGCCGCCGACGCCGACGACACCGGCTTTTCTGCGACACGAGCTCCTTAACGCTACCGCGTTAATAACTATAAATAACAGACTTCGGCAACGCTACTTAACTGCCCCTTAGGCGTAGCCGCTCGTATGGTCCCATACAGCTCGTGTGCTCACTTCCATAGGCGACTTCTGCAAACGAAAGAGAAGGTGAACCAAAGCGGCCCCGCCACATCTGGTTTCAATACGGCACCCTGCCCGACTTAAGGCGCCTCGATGTAGCGCGCCGCCGTACAAGGTGGAGACACCGCCTTCGACGGCGCCATGTTGGGACAAACCCACATACGGCGGGCTATGGAGCGTCTGCCCGATTTCTTGTTCAGCACACGCTTGCGCTAGCAGACACACATACTCGCAATCCTGAACGCTGTTTAACTCGAAAAAAAAAAATGTGAAAGCCACTACTGCTTGCTAGCATGCGTAGTTCTAAGAGGAAATGATCAAATTGCAGATGGTTAGCATTTACTCTTTTGCCGTCTCGGATGTTCAAATTCGGTTATTTTGACGACTGGCTGATTTATAAAGCAATGCATTTTGTACTGCCGGACATGAATGAGTTTACGAGGTGTATAACATTCAGTTGCGTCTATTGCTATAGATCAACAACCATGTCTTCGTTTCAGTCAGCCGTATATCGAAAATTACTTGCATCGCAATGGCCCATCGTAAACCGTAGAAAAGGCACAGCAAAAAACGATGCGTAAGTCAACCTTTGACACGTGTCACACGCTGATGCACACGGCATTTTATTCCAAAACAATCCTCATCAAGACTTTGAAGCTGATTTTGGATGCACGCCTAGGAGACATCTTTTAATCAAGGTTTGCGCCAGCTACAGTTGTCCTTCCGTAGCCATCATTCCATTTTCCGGCTCACTTAGTCAACTCAAGTAAATGCGCAAGCGCATCGTCCCCAACCGCTCTAATAGTCTGTTCATCAGCTTTGGGTGTTCCGCGCAATCAACCACTGGAATCGGATCGGTTTGTTCGATAAGGCATTTAACGGATTTACTGACTCTTCAAATAGCAGATGTCGTTTTGCTCCGATAAAGTTTTACATGCAATAAAACAATGTCGGGACAGCCGTTGACTTGAGGAGCCCCCGTCCATACACTGTGTTCGCCCTCGAACTGGCGCTGAAATGAGATAGGTGACAAAACGGTCATTTTGTGTCTTTTGTTGTACGCACGCAAATGAATGAAATAATAAAAACATTATGGAAGCAATGTGATTTTTACATATACGATCGCACAATTTTTCCATGGATGCCAAACAAGCGACAACGCTAATTCGGGTGTCAGGCGGTCAAATTTAGCTTCACCTAAATTCGGCTTAACCTCAGACGAGTACTTGCGGGGACAACAGGGTGTGCACATCACCTCGCGATCCGTAATTAATTATACAGGGAAGGAAAAGCTGCATTCGTGATGAAATTTTTTTGCTGCGCAAGCACCTTGCTTCCTCAAGACCGCTTTCACAAAATGATGCCGCTACACCTTCCAGCTCACGAGAGCAGTTTCTTTGCGACTTGTCGAGCGGCCAATCATATATTTAAAACGACTTACTTTTCATGAGAAGCCAACTTTTTATATTATTGCGAATCTCAAAAACCTCGCGAAAAACTGCTCATGTGTATAATTAAAAAAAACAGCTTCAGAGGACCTGTTATTTCTTTTTCGCGAAATGTTGTACAAGCGATAAGCCCACTTGCCAAATTCCAGCGCGGTCGACTCACGGGGAGGTTTGTTTTATTCTTTTACGACCAAAATAATTGTTACAAACTGCACTTCACTTCCTACTCTGTCGCGAGGTGACATGCCATCCACCACTCTCCATTGTATTATTTCCCGAAAAGGAGAAAGGGAATGTAATCTGAGTGAATCTGAAGCCTCGGCGTTTGCCACCAGCTTTCAAGATCGAGTGCAAAGGGGAGCGATCGAAAGGGCGAAATGGTGCACTCACTTCACAAATACCAGGCTCGACCTTCTCCACATGTTCTTGGTGCAGCTATGAACATAGAAAGGCAGATCCTCAACAGCAGATATTATTGTGTAACACTACGCGAATGTTACTGAAGTCGAGTGTCATTCACTGAAAGTTACACTAAATTCTTCCGAGTGACTACAACATAGCAGACGCAATTGTCCATATATTCAGCTCATAAGCCCTAAAGTACGCTGAAAATTCAAAATTTTCACTCAAAAAATATAGCGCGCTACTCCCTATGCCAGGCAATGCGATGCTTCGACCTGCTTCAACGTTGAAGAAGGCAAATCAAAATCTGTTGCACACAATGCTAGATTGGGAAGCCAAAAACCCCACAGAGCTCGTGCTTACACGCAGATGGGGGAAGCTGCGTGAGATAATTGATTCCAAACAGAAGGGGGTAACTGCGTTGGACTAGTACAAAAATATCTTATAAAAAACGCTTTCGTATAAACAGATACAGACCGCAAGAAAGACGAGACGCGCACATACGCAAGCGCTTGTGTGTGTGTGTGTCATCTTTCTAGTGATCTGTGTCTGCGCTAGACCTTTTTACACAGTCAAAATGCAACTATTCGCTCAAAAGAAATTTTATGGATGCATAAAAGCAGCACAGGTATTGTGGCTTACCTCGCGGATCTTCGCGTTGACATTCACCGTCCAGTCTTCACGTTTCACTGTCGCCTCCCATACATTTCTCCATCTCTTATCCAGTAGAAAACGAAAACGTCTGGATCCTTTTTTTTTTTTTTTTTTTTTGCTGAGCCAGCACACAATGGCACACAACAGCCTGGAATGCTAGTTTTCGCGACTGAACATAGTACAATCGCCCAGCACCCAGCGCACAGCACGACCGCTTCGGACACTCCGCAGCAACGGCCCGAAGCGCCTTACCCCAACATGGCGAACACGGAGAAAACGGCTGCGCGGGGCATGCCAAAAGGTGTCGCCACCCTGTACGGCGGCGCTGGTATCGAGGCACCCTAGCCCGACTGCTTGAAAAACGCCGTGCGGCGGCCGTACCGCGGCGTATGACAAAGTGATGAAGGGGGCGTTTTTTTCAGTTCTGTTGCAAGGGCAAAACCTTTAAAAATCGATCAGTCACTGTTAAGTGCATGCTATGGTGGTGTGGCGAGCAAGCCTAACAGTGCTGGTGACCGCTGTCAGTGTTCAGGTATCGTTCCCCAAGTCTGTCATACCGAGGAAATACCACGGCAACCGCCTCGTTTCTTAGCTGTTTGTGCAGTGTGCAGTGCAAGAAACCCGGTAGGAAAAAGGATTTTTAAAGAAAAAGTTTTCAGCTTGACGGACGCACGAATTTTGTTCATGCCGCTATTGTATTGTCGCAGTGAAGCGGCTTAAGGGGTCAAATTAAAAAAGACACCTGCTGCTCTGTACAGCATTGAGGCAAGCTGCATACTGCTCGAATCTCAAAGTGCTACGAGATCTTTTCTAATTTCAGTTGCTTCACCCTTGCCCTGCAATATGTGGTTTAGTGCTGACTTTTCTCCAAGTAGGCCGTTTATAGTGGGCACTTAGCGCCCTCGCCTACTTTCCACCCATTTTACGTGTAAACATATTACGCCTGGCTGGCAGAATTACTCTGAAGACTGCTTGAAAATGGCTGCCTGAATGTTTCATAAGCCTTCCGGTGGGGCTCTATCGTCTATGTGCCTCCGTTTTCTTGCTTCATTTATAATAGCCAATGTAGAACTGTAGAAAAGCACCATCGCGGGCAAAGAACATTAGCACAGGTCGTGTATCACCGGATCACCGGATTACAACGCGTGGTGCTGCGGTTGACGAAGTGAGACTACGAGTGTACCGTGTAGTTCACATTCTTCACAATTAATGCGGAATCCTTTATTAGCTCATACTTTTGGCGTCCATTCGTTCGGTCACACATCATAATTCTCCTTGTCTACTGTGAGGAAGATAGTAAAAAACGAAGAAATCCTGTCTCCACCGGGAATCGAAAGTCGCGCTTTAACAAACGGTCCAAGGCCATGTTTTTTTCTTTAATGGCTGTCAACAAAGTACATGCAGGTATAAAAATCGTTGGCGTACCTTTGGCTAAAACGGTATATTAAATCGTTTTCATGTTGATCAACCGTTGACAATATCCGCCCACTCAGGTTGCATAGGCTGACTACGTTGAGAAATGTCACACTTTCAATAAAGTTCTCCCTGAGAGATCATACAATTTCTTCCACGTGCCTAAATGCCATCCACGCTTTCCAAACATTGTGGATGCCAAGCACCATAATCATGTCATACGAGACCTCGTCAATCAATTGTCACGACCGGCACTGTAAAAGTATCGTCGTAATTCTACTGGTCTACCTAAGGAAGATAGCTAAAATAAATAAATAAATTTTTTCTCCACCGGGAATCGGACCTTCATCCCTTGCTTCCCCAGCCGAGTGCTTTAACCAACTGCTCCACGAACGGGATATTCTTCATATTCATATTCTTCTTGTCTACCGCGAGGATGCAAGCAATGACAATAACGCTGCAGTTAGTGATAATAACAATGATGACACTAGCAATGATAATGACGATGCATTTTGTTGATAATGATCATAAGAGCAAACGGAATGCACCATGTGCATCAGCAAAGCTTAGGCTTTCGCATTTCTGACGTGTAGATTCCACAGTGATCTCGGAAGGTTTAGGTAGGTTCAACGAGCTCTGCGAGGGAGGAGAGCGGTTTAGCGAAATCTATTTTTGCTGACGACAAAGAAGCAAAATATTAGCCGTCGTTGCACATGAAGATTGCGATAAAAAGAAATGCCATTTCCTTAGTCACGTAAGGGCAGTACTTTGACGCCCCTGGCGGTAGCTCGCTTGATAAATATTGCTTGCCCCCCCCCCCCCCCCCCCGCCCCCTTCCTTCTCTGCTGCAAAAATAAGAACGGAGACCGATACGCACGCCTGTGAACCGCAGCGCCGCGTGGTGAGATATCACAGCTGTGCAGGCTCGTCATTTGTGCTAATATTTTTACTCACGACTGCACGTGCAGCTGACATTGTAAACCCAACCTGAAAACTGTCATAAGGCCTGCTCCTGTCGGTGGGCTCTGACCGGCGGACAGGACGGTCGAAAGAAGCAGAACATTGTAAGGATTTCGAGACTTTTTATATAAGGTACCCCTTATATATTCCTTGAATTCGTTTACTGGCACTTCTTTCTGAAGACGAAAAATAACGCCACGAGGAGCATGAAAATATAGGACCCCCAAGAGTGCCAAGGCAAGACGACGTACCAAACTGTCTTCACGGTAGCTATACATTTTCGACAGAATGCAGGCGCCTTTTTGTAAGAGGCAAAATCTTGAACAATTGTTGAAAGAGGTTTATAATTTCTGTCTGAAGGAGATACTATGACGGGAGGCTTCGGGGCTAATGTAAGTAGCCCCGATTATTCATTGCTGATGATGAGATAAATAAATTATACGCAATAATTAATGAATTAGGAACGAAAAATGAGATCAAAAAAGGGTTCAGAGGCGTCGAAATGCTAAGAGCCAGTGCTTCATGGTGCGGAATAAGAAATTTTATTATGCGATCGATTATATGTGTAATTAAAATATTGAAGTAATTATAAAGAAAAAAATGCGTTTGAGAGCACAATAATTCTATTTATTCATTAAGATAAACTAGAAAATAATGGAAGCTTTTTCATAGAGCATCATGGTGATACGTGGATCAGTCGTCAGTCTGTGGTGGTGTCGAAGAAGCAGTAGGACTTTTTAAGGACTGCGTAAGTTGGCAGGTAGATTGAAGATATGAACTCAATGCATGTTCCTTGCGCATAGTGTTGCTGAAGGCACACGAGTGAGTTTGGACACATAGGTGCTATTTTGCAGCGTTCATGCCTGGTGTTTGTTTTTGGTTTTACATGGGAGTATATTAGCTGTTTTCTATTAGTCCCTAATATTACTTCGCTTATTTGTATGTTGTTTTCGGTGGCTTTAGCATTTTTTTAGTATAGTAATTTTTTTCTCTGTGTTTGCTTCTTGGTGCAGGAACTAATGTCTGTAGACTTAGACGTAGACGGAGCAGTAGCACTTGATAATAGCTAAAACACTGGCTCTAACACTGGAAAGCTTGCCGACAGGCCGCGGCCTTAATAGATGGAACGTGCCGTGACTGTCTGCTACAATGCGCCAAGGCAGGCGCCACATACACGCAACTTCCACTGTTCAAGCGTCTTCTCTCCCCATCGAGATGCGCGTCGTCATTGGTCACTTTCGACCGAACCTTCTGGAGGCACCCATTTCATGCAGAGAGAGAGAAGTGGTTCTTTATTGGGGAAGAAAAAGGGGATCGGCGCGTTCTACTGTCTCCTCAGGTATGAGGGATCACCGCCGTTGCGCCTAATTAAGGGGGAGGGGGGTAAAAGGAAGGGAGGATGACTGGGATAGTGGCAAGGAAGGAAGGATAAGGGCAAGAGGATCCGGTGAGCCTTGAGCGCCGGGATAAGCGCGAGGCATGAAGACGGGATCACTGAAGGTCGGCCCACTGTTGGATGGGCGGACAATAGGAGAGAGGCGGTGGAGGGACCCGCAAGGGCGTCACTTAGGGGGATGGCGATCACTCTGGGAGGGCCACTGAGGTCACAGTCAGGGCACAACACTCGGAGGCACAGTAGTTTGAGTGAGCACAAAGCTGACAGGCACGGACAGAGAAGTCGCAGGATGGGTACAATGTGCGGAGGCACAGACAGAGAAGTCACCCTTTGGCCAGAGCGAACAAAGGCATAGTCAGGGATGGGACAACACTAGGAAGCACAGTCGCTCGGCTAAACACCAACATGGCACAGTCACTGAGCACAGTGACGAGACACCGGACAGGGACAAAGTGCGAAGGCACAGTCAGTGAGGTCACGATTTGGGCACAGGGGACGAAGGCATAGTCAGGGGCGGCACAACACTCGGAGGCACAGTGGCTCAAGTGAGCACACCATTGGTTGGGTCATTATCGCCGCCAAGTGATAGGGAGGGGGTGACCATATGCACGCAAGGCTACGCGCGCTCTCCTCACGCGCAAAAGGAGGCATTTTTGCAGTGTTGTCGAATGTCCTACACGACACCACGTGCGCGTTTACTTCGCGCTGCGTTGACTCAACGAAATATGCTCTTATGTCTTGTTACTGCATAACAATACAATATTTCTCCGTCAATTTATAATTATCTGTCATTATAATCACCAATGGCACATCTATTATATCGCTGTCACTAGCTGTTATCATTGTTTTACTCTGTGATTACATCACTAGTTTTTCTTTATTTTTCACTATAACAATAACTATCACTAATTCTACACTTCCACTATTATTCATAGATTATTCTGTTGCTTAAACAATTCTTTTTAATGAATTATTTGCACTCATTATTCTTTATGCAACTGATCATGCAGTTCGAGGCTGCATTTTGTGTGGAGTCCGTTCTCCCCATGCTACTAAGGAGCCAAGAAGAGCTTTCGCCTAAATAAGTATTCTTGCTGAACTTTACATCACAGGAAGCAGCGTTTACGGGGGATGCAGATTGAAGCTTTTAATTTGTATTTATTCAAATGTCACGCGAAATATTTGCCTAACTCATATACATCTGAAATGCATGATGAAGGAAGGACAAAATGTGCAGTTGATGATTCCAGAGTAATCTCAATACCCTGGCGAATCGCTAAATGTTCTGTGGTGAATCGCTGAGTGCACTCACATGGCTCATTACACTGGAAATTTTCGCGAATCGCTTTAGTCGAAACACTTTTTTAAGATATCGCGTTTATCGCACAAAGCAGAAAAAGAAACTACCATCTAATGATGGCAAGATAGGGCACCATGTATTCAAGGCTCGAACACATATACAATGCTCGGAAAAATTCATCGAGACACCACCTTACACCTCAAAGGCAAGTTTATGCTTTCGGTAGATCATAGCACAAGTGATAGCGACACCCTGCCTCCAAGATGGGCATCGTAGACTATGATGAAGAGGTATATGGCTAGGGTTGGCCCGAAAGGCGCCCGAAGATATACTATGACCAGCCGTGTGTAGCTTTTCCTAAAGAATCTGGAAATATATATGAATACTTCACAATTGATCAACTGGTAGGTTTAAAATATTGAATTCCTGAAACAACTGTTCAGTTCATCATCACCTTATGGCAAATATGTTTGCTTTTGTACAGCATTGCTAACTCTGTGGAATTGAAATCGCTGAAATTGTTGCCGTTTTGGAATTTTTTAGCTGAACTTTAAGAAAAAGGAAGGGCCTTCCATTACATTTATGTCATATCATGGCACTAAGCTTCCCAAAAATGGAAGTTTACTTTGCTCTTTGGTCGTATGCCTCTTCTACAGTTGAAGGCCTTGAGATGATTGCACTAACTACGGCAAAGCTGGCAGAGCATTTTGGGCCCTAAATCAGGTGGCTAGCTCTTTCTGAAGGTGCTCTTCGCCCTCCCATATCGCCTAGCTCTTTCTGCCCATCCTTCTCAAAATATGTTGTAATATATGACGTCTAAAACCCGAAACTCACTTCAGCTCTAGCAAGATTGTGTGAACTACTCGCTCTCGCGTGGCAAATGTCCGCGTGTTCTTCGTCAAAGATGCAAGCGGAACATCTCTTCGAGCGTTGACATCAGGCGACACTCTACCGGCGATTCCTACAGATATTTGAGTGGCTATACTCCAGTCCTGCTTTGAAATCTTATCATGAAGAGCGACTATCCGTTTCTTCCGGGAACAGAGCAAGAGAAGCGATATGAAAAGACACCGTTCCCAGAGGCCAGTCTGCCTATGAAGCTGCAGAGAAATATTTTTGCCAATAACAGTTTTCCTATGATACGTTTGTACCATTGAGCTTCGCGTATAGTTAGTCGTTTGCGGTCATGCGGGAAAGTTACCGGAGAGCCAGCTTCACGAGGAACAGCTGGACAGCTCTCAAACTGTTAAACGAGTCATGCTATT
This sequence comes from Amblyomma maculatum, assembly GCA_023969395.1. Taxonomy (NCBI): domain Eukaryota; kingdom Metazoa; phylum Arthropoda; class Arachnida; order Ixodida; family Ixodidae; genus Amblyomma; species Amblyomma maculatum. The sequence continues at coordinate 40,101 of JAJIZL010024264.1, forward strand.
GCATGTTACTAACGAAGACTGAGTCATTACAGCAAATCGCAGGATGCGTAAGCATTGAATAATGCGCGGCACCACATTTGCGAAGACATATGTGCATATTTCATCCAAGAAAATGCCTTTTCTTCCCTCTTAACCCCACACCTGCAATTTTTCTCCACATTTGACACAGAACATTTGTCAACCTAAGCAAGCTTTACTATTTGAGTGTTTATTTTGGTTACTTTAATATACGATCTGATTATGGCGATAAAAGTGTAACCCGGGACTCTTACCTTTCACCAATTGGAGAACTGTAAATAATAAGCCTGCACCTGCAAACTTTGGCAAAAACTGCGCCATCACAATGAACAGTGTCTTGTTCCTTGTCTCGTTTGCAACTGAGTTCTACTGATGCTCCAAACCCACCATGACCCTCGTGCCAGCTTTATTTTTCTGTCCTTCTCACTGGTCGAGATAACGGTGCGATTCACGAACAGCGTCTGCAGTTTTGTGAATATCTTGCAACGCAAGCGATCCGATAAAGCGAGAGTAGACAACGTTAAAAAATCGTGCTTTCAAGGAGGGTATCAAAAAACATTCCCTTCGTATTGTACAGTTACCTCAACCAATAAACGCATTTTCGAACGCAATCTATACCTTGGCAGGATACACGGAAAGATTCACTTCCTAAAGGATGCATACTCCGAATGAATCATTTGAAGCGCTATGGCAAAATTTTACAAGGAAAGTATATTCAGAGGTAGCCATTTTAGTTGTTATTAGTCATTATAATCACAGAAAGCACATCCGTAATTACAAGAAGGCTGACTGTGATGCCATTACTCATGAACTCTCTGTTTTTCTAGATGATTACTTACCAAGCTTTCACGATTGTTGCGTGAATACAAACTGGAGATTGTTTAAAAAAAAAATTGCTGCGCTCACTGAAAAATATGTTCCACGTTTATTCATCACCTTTAATCGATAATCACCATGGTTCACTCAATCGTTAAAACGGCTTTGCAATAAGAAAAAACGCATTTTCCGCTCTGCAAAATTAACCGGTTCCCAAGAACGTTGGACTGCTTATCAGGCCGCGGCCCTTGAATATAAAACTGCACTCAAGCACACCAAGGATGTATTTTTCAATGACACATTACCTTCCCTCTTAATCAATAACCCTAGGCAATTTTGGAGCTTAGTTAACAAAAACGACACTTTATCCATCATCCTTAAAGACTCTAGGGACGAACTGATCCACCCAAATGAGTGTGCAAATGTCCTTAACAGTGTATTCGTTTCAGCATTTTCTAAATATGTGCGTTCTGAAACCCCTGCATATACCAGTGCTGACGTTTTGCCAATGGATTCTATTGTCTTTGATTCTGTTGGTGTGAAAAAATAATAGGAAAACTAAACATTTCTTCATCATGGGGTGTTGATAATATTAATTCCAAGTTCTTGATTAAAACCAAAGTGTACAGCGCAATAATACTTTCTAACCTATTTCAGCAATCGCTTCAAATAGCCTGCATACCGGGGACTGTAAGGTCGGGAAGGTGATTCCGTTGCATAAGTCCGGAGATAAACATTCCCCACATAATTATCGACCAATCTCACTGACAAGCAATCCGTGTAAAATATTGGAGCATGTTATTTACTCTCACCTTGCATCATTCCTTGAATTTAATAATTTGTTTACTGACAGTCAACATGGGTTTCGAAAGTTGTTTTCTTGTGAAACGCAGCTTTTAACCTTCACGCATGATCTAAATTCATTCCTTGAGAGGGGTTCCGCTGTCGACTGCATATTTCACGATTTTTCGACGACTTTTGACAAGGTCTCTCATCAACTGCTTTTTCTGAAACTAAGTAAACTTAACCTTCACCCTAACGTTCTCAGGCGGTTGCATTCTTTTCTTGCAGGTCGTTCTCAGTTTGTCACTGCTACTAAGACATCATCCTTCACTTCTCCAGTTGGATCAGGCGTGCCACAAGGCTGTGTGCTAGGGCCTCTTTTTTTTTTCTTATATATATCAATGATTTACCTGATAACTTATGTTCAATAATAAATCTTTTCGCAGATGACTGCGTCGTATAACGTGAAATTAACAGTGATTCTGACATTGCTCTCCTTCAATCCCATATTAATCATGCCCTTGAATGGACAAACAGGAGGAACATGGAACTAAATATTAACAAATGCAAGTATATGTGTGTCTCTCGTCGTAATACTTTATTACCCTCATACCTTCTTAATAATAGTAGCCTTGAGTGTGTGCCTTGTTATAAATATTTAGGTGTATTTATTTCCCATAATCATAACTAGAAGGCTTATATAGACCACATAACGAACAACGCTAATCGCATGCTAGGCTACATACGTCGTAACTTTAGTCTTTCCTCCAGTTTCGTAAAATTGCTCCTTCACAAATCGTTGGTTCGTAGTAAACTGGAGTATGCTTCATCCATCTGGGACCTTATCAAGAGACACTAATCTATGAACTCGAATCTATTCAGGCCCTTCGTTAGATTCAGGCGAATCTAACGGCCCGTTGCATTCTCTCTAACTATCATCGTAATTCTAGTGTCACTACTATGAAATCTAGCTTATCACTGCCACTACTGTCTCAACGTAGAAATATATTCCGTCTTTGTCTATTTCATAAGATCTACTATAATAACCCCATCCTTAAGAGAAAATTCATTACGCCACATTGCTACATGTCTGCTCGGATCGATCACCGTCATAAACTTGGTATTCCTTCTTGCCAAACAAATCACTTCTACAACTCATTCATCCCCAGCACATCGGCACAGTGGAATCGCCTTCCCCCATCGGTTGTTGAAGTGAGTGACCATTCTGCGTTTAAATCTGCTTTAGCTAATCTGATGGTAACATAGTACATTGAATGCTTCCACACTGCCATTTGTTTATTGCTTTTAGTTCATCTGCTGTTTTTCATAACTTTTTTTCTTTTTCTCCCCTAATTGTGCTGCTGATTACGTGTATGATGGTATATTTCAGCACATTTGTTTCCTGCCTGTTAGTAAAATTGTTTGTTTTGCTCACGTGGTATATTTGTGTGCTTATATAATTCGCTCATACGTCTGTGTCAGTAGCTAATAATTTGCATTCTTATATTGCTGGAACTTGCTTATGTGTGCCAGCCTTACTACTGTTCACATTTGTTTTAATACTGATTGCTGTTCTTCTTTTCCTTTTTTCTTTCTCTTTTATTGCACCCCACTCCCCTCTGTAATGCCCTCGGGCCCTGAAGGTACTGAAATAAATAAATATATAAATAAATTAGTCATTAGTTGTCATTAGTTATTAGTCATGCCCTGAGGCAAAAACAACGTTGTAAAAAAATCACGAAATGAGGGTTTCCATTGCAAACTTCATTTTCGGTAAACATAAGCCACTATCACAACCATTCGTGCTTAATCACATACTGCACGCGCCTTCTGTATGGTTAATCTAATGTAGTGTTAAAAACAGCGGCAATTTCCTGTCACGGCTTTCAAGTTCTCGCTCGCAAGTTTACATAACAGTAGCTAGTAGTTCATGGATCACTGCCTTGTCGTGGCGGAGGGCCTTGCGAAACTCGATGAAGTCGTGAGCTCTGCTGTACAGGGCCACCCAAGATAGACAGGTCACGGCAGAGAGTTCTGACAAAATGTGAGTCACTGGAGAAGGTAATGGCAACCCACTCCACTATTTCCTGCCAAAAAAACCCTATGGCCAGTCACAATACCATTAATGATATGGCGCCGGAAGATGAGCCCCCCAGGTTGGAAGGCGTCCCACATGTCACTGGGGATGAACAAAGGGCGATTCCTAGTAGCTCCAGGACGAATGAAGCGGCTGGGCTAAAGCCAAAAGGACGTTCAGATGTGGATGTGTCGGGAAGCGACCGGAAAGTTTGGTGTTGCAAGGAGATATATCACATAGCTACATGGAATGTAAGATCTATGACGCAAGGTAAACTGGATGTCGTCGAGCGAGAAAGGGACAGATTGAACATTGATATCTTGGGTATCAGCGAGCTCAAGTGGACCGGAACGGGAGAATTTAACTCCGGCGACCATTATATCTTTTATTGTGGGCATGAATCCAAGAGAAGGAATGGGGTCGCTCTCATAGTAAACAGAATAATGGGCAAAGCAGTGCTGGGGTACAGTCCCAAAAACGACCGAATGATTTCACTTCTGATACAAGGTCACCATTTCAGCATAACAGTTATCCTAGTCTATGCACCGACCACTACTGCTGAAGAAGCTGACGCTGAGAGATTTTATGCGGACCTACAATGCCTTTTAGACCGCACCCCATCATCAGACGTCGGTTTTCTCATAGGAGACTGGAATGCTAAGGTCGGGAGTGAAGAAATATCCAGAATTATAGGCAAGTTCGGTCTTGGCGAGCAGAATGAAGCTGGGCAGAGGCTAGCAGAGTTTTGTCAAGAAAACAACCTGACCATAGCGAATACTCATTTTCAACAGCACAAGAGGCGCCTGTACACATGGACTTCACCGGACGGTTTGTACAGGAATCAGATCGATTATATTCTTTGCCGGCAGAGATGGAGAAGCGCTATACAAGCAGTAAAAACAAGGCCTGGGGCCGATTGTGGCACCGATCATCAGCTTCTATGTTGCCAAAATTAAGCTTCGATTGAGGAAAACGCAGAAAACTAGAAGGCCTTTCAGGTATGATCGGGATCAAATTCCATTAGAATATGCAGTGGAAGTGAGGAATCGATTTCAAGAATTAGATCTAGAAGACAGAGAGCCCGAAGAGATGTGGACTGATGTTCGTGATATAATACAAGAAGTTGCTACTAAGGTATTTCCAAAGCAAAAGAAATTCAACAAAGCAAACTGGTTATCTGAAGAGGCTTTGCAAATAGCTGAGGAAAGGAGGATGGTAAAAGTTATAGGGGAAAGAGAAAGATACAAGGTTCTCAATGCGGATTTTCAGAAAATAGCAAGGAGAGATAAGAATGCCTTCCTGAACGTACAGTGCAAAGCAGTTGAGAACAACAGCCAATTAAGAAACACGAGAGCTCTGTATAAGAAAATCAAAGGTATCAAAGGAAGCTTCTGTGCTAAGCTGGGCGTGATAAAGGACAAACGAGGCAAGGACCTCACTGAAGCCTCAGAGATAAAGAAGAGGTGGCAGGAATACACAGAAGAACTGTAGAAGAAGGACCCGAATGTGCAAACCCAACATAAGACTGTTGTGATTACTGATCTCGAGCCGGGCATCATCAAGAGTGAAGTTTAATGGGCCCTAGCCAGTCTTGCTAAGAACAAAGCTAGCGGAATTGATGGCATTCAAGCTGAGTTGCTTCAAAACCTCAACCATGACGCTGTTAGCATTCTGCATACATTATGTCAAAAGATTTGGACAACCCTGCAGTGGCCACAGGATTGGAGGAGGTCAGTTTACATCCCCATTCCAAAGAAAGGCAGTGCCAAAGATTGTTCCAACTACCGCACGATCGCGCTTATTTCGCACGCTAGCAAGGTGATGTTGAAAATCATCCAAGGTAGGCTGCAGCAGTATGTGGGTCGAGTGCTTCCGGACGTGCAAGCTGGGTTTCACAAGGGCAGAGGAACTAGAGACCAAATTGCCAACCTTCGCTGGATCATGTAAAAAGCAAGAGAGATCCAGAAACCCATCTACTTCTGCTTTATTGAATATGCGAAAGCGTTTGACTGCGTAGATCACAGCAGATTGTGGCAAGCTCAACAAGAGATGGGAGTTCCAATTCACCTCATCTGTCTCCTCAGGAACCTGTATGAAGGACAAGAGGCCACAGTCAGAACTGGGCATGGTCTTACTGATTGGTTTCCGATTGAGAAAGGAGTGAGGCAAGGCTGCATACTCTCGCCCTGCCTATTTAACCTATATGCAGAGTGCATCATGTGGAAAGACGGTCTGGACGAGTCTTCAGCTCGAGTGAAGATTGATGGAAAACGTATCAACAACCTTAGATATGCGGATGATACCACTTTAATGGCAGAACGTGAAGTGGAACTCAAGAGACTTCTGATGCGCGTACAAGAAGAGAGTGAGAAGTTCGGGCTTAAACTGAACATAAAAAGACAAAGATCATGGCGTTGCCCTATCAAGTCCTGGAGCATCAAGGGACAAGAAGTGGAGGCTGTGACAGATTTTCTCTTCTTGGGCTCCAAGATTACCTCGGAAGGAGACTGCAGCCATGAAATTAGGAGACGCCTGCTTCTGGGAAAGAGAGCAATGGTTAGCCTTGACCGCCTAGTAAAGAGCAGAGACATTAGTCTGCCAACCAAGATCCGTATAACTCGTGCTATGGTCTTTCCAGTTGTGATGTATGGATGCGAGAGTTGGACTATGAAAAAGGCTGACCGCCGAAGAATTGACGCATTTGAATTGTGGTGCTGGCGAAGACTCTTGAGAGTTCCTTGGACTGCCAGAAGATCAAATCAGTCCATATTGTCGACCATAAACCCTGACTGCTCATTGGAGGGTGAAATTCTAAATTTAAAGCTCAGCTACTTTGGTCATCTGATGAGAAGAGAGGAGTCGCTGGAGAAAGATTTGAGGTTGGGAAAGGTTGAGGGTCGCCGGAGGAGGGATAGGCAGCGAACGCAATGGTTAGATGGCATCCTCGAGGCACTGCAGATGAAGTGATGTGATGTTAGGAAGATAGTGAGAGACCGGAAAGCGTGGCGTGACATGTTCCATAGGGTCACGAAGAGTCGGACACGACTGAACGACTGAACTGAACTGAGCTAGTAGTTAAAGGTTCAAGGAAACGGCCCCCACGAAACCACTGATAAACGTGTTCAGTGTGTCGAACACATCCTTTTGAGCATTAACGCAAAGTATAACTCCTTGGAACAAAGCCAGCGATTTATTATTAATTTTTAAAAACAGCGTTTTTTGAAATTCGCGGGCAGTGAGAATGTCGCTTGGCGGTGTCGCATCGAACTATTTCCTAGTCCCGTGACGTCACGGGTCGGTTGACTGCAAGGCTTGCTAGAAGCTGCCATTCGCTGCGGTCACTGCAACCATGACGTCACGGACACACTTCCGGTAGCTGCGAAAGTCGTCTGCTCGTTCGCTGCTCGAACTCTGTGCGGGCTCTTACACAGCTCGCCGCCCTTATCGGTTAGGTGGCCATTGCCCATTAAGTGCAACAACCGAAGCGACGCAGGGATCGGCAGAACGAAGCTGCATTTACAAATATCTTATTTATATAACGTGGTTTCAGGAGTACCAGAGTGTCGTCCGACGAGGCGTCAACAGCACGGTCAAGCACCGCACGATGGCAGCACCTCTTCGACCGCCGTGGCCCCTCCGCCCGCATACCGTTCGCGAACGACACGGGGGATCGTTAGTACTGATGTCAGAAATAAAGCGTGCTAAAATTTTTTGGCGTCTGGACTGCTGAGCCGAATATCAAGTATGAAGCCCTCGTGAGTATCGCTGACCAGCAGCAAATTGCTGGTAAGAGCGATAGCCGTGATATAAGCTAGTTTCTGCTCAAGCCAGCTGCCGCTGGTGCATTTCGGCTGATCCGATCTGCTCGTACTAGCTCTGCGATTAATGCGTCGGCAGAGTTAATCCTATGATTATTTTACTATGGCAGGATAGGAATCACTATAAGGCAGTTTCATAAGTAGACGATTTACGACAGCGTTGATCATGTTCCAAAGCGTCGACCGCCGCGGCTTCGAAGCGAAACAATGTCGGCCTAGCGACGACTAGGGACGGTCACGCACGGCACCGGCGTTTGCCGCGCTCGCACGTTCCACCTCCGCGGTAATTGTTTAACGTACCTCAGCCTGCTCGCGGCATCCCGTGCTGCAAGCGTTGCAAACTCGTGTACTTTCATAGCTAAGGCCGCGTATTTTTTGACGTTCTGCTCAGCAACAAGCCGTTCAAACGATACTGTAGGCAAGACAAGGCTTCAGTACGCAGTCGCTGCGCTGTCGGCCGTAATCGAAGACGTCGGGCGGCACCATAATCTATACATCGATCTGTAAACGTGATACAGTGGGCAAATGAATAACTTTGTGAAGCAGACCCGCTCGTACGTTTCGCGCACTCGGGCGCCGACGAGTAGCTTCCGTCAACAGACGCCGTCATAACCTCGGTTAACGCCGCAAACCGAGGTCGTCAAGCTCGGTTTGCGGTCGACCATGTAACACAGGATAACCACGGGTTCGCGGTTACACTAACCGTCGCTGCGCGAACTGGCGAACTCCTCAGGCGTGTGCGAGCGAGGACGGGTTGGCGCGAGTACGCCAGCGAGCGAGCGCGCGGCAACCGGAAGTTCGTCGAAGTGACGTATGTCTGGGCGGAGCTTTGAACTTGCTTGTATTCTTTGTTTTTTATGGCTCCCTTCGGCGTACGAGTTGAGAGGGAAAATTGGAAGGGTCATTTTTAATCGCCGAGATCTGTGGTGTTGCAGAAGCTAGATCGAAAATTTTTGCGGGAGAATGATGGGTGGTTCAATAACTATCAGTGTTATGGCGTTGTTTACCCTTCTTTGTGATCTCTTTCAGGGGACCTTTAAGTTATGAGATCAATCACTGACTGCCCATACCTTTTACCTAACACGACGACACCCACCGGTGCGACGCAAAGAGCATGAAAACAGAAGTAAATTCGCTGACTCTGCGATATTGGTACAGAGGGTTCTTTCTGTCAGCAAGGAAAATCCCCTACATCTGCACTGGGCCTTCTCTTTCGACTGAGCACCATCTTGTTGAAAGTGCAGGGTACTCGATGAGTGGGGTACTCGCACTCATCGATCCACAAGACAAGGTTCTCTTCGAAAGCATTCGGTGGAAGTTGAGGGAGATTTGAACCTCGTCTTTTGTGCTGCATTTTCAATGGCATTAATGACAGGAAATTTTTCTTCTTTTTGTCCTTCTTAATTGTGTGGTGGCTAAGAACGGCACCGCCCTTGTTTAAATCGGGCATATGAAGCAACGAAAATGGAGTGTGGGTAAGGCAGATATGGTTCAGTGGTTACATTCCCTTCGAAAGCGTGCCTTAATCTGTTGGACATTAAAGTTTAGTCTATCCATCCATCAGTGGTTACGCTGTTTGACTGGTGAAGAGGGCGACCTACGTTCAATCCTGGTCGCTGCAGCAGCCTTCTTATTGAGCCATAAAGCGGTCTGCCTCTAAGTGAGTGATGTCCGTGCAAGGTAAAGAAAATGCAGTAGAAATTATATTCGCCCTTCTGCGCTGTTTATAAAATCGTAAACCGAGGTTAGCTGTGAAAGTTTTGACAATTATGCAAGGTCTATCGCAGTCATTAAGTTTCAGCTAAATCAGAAAATACTAGACCAAGTTGGGAAGTCATTCTACAGCCTAGACAATAAGCTCAGAAAGCCACATTACGCCTAAAATTGATCTGTATTATTCATTGTGTTATTGTTTAAACGGCTTCATTGATTTCGTGCTGACTATACCTAGAAGTGTATTTCGTCTGAAATGGACGGGCATACAACCATCCAACGATAAATTGTCAACTCAACCGCAGGCCTGGTAACAGACTATAGCAAGAGGTAGTAATATGAGACTTCGCTATTTTTACGCACAGTCATCAAAATGACACATCTGCAATATTGTTTTTTCATGTAGCCTTAATATTTTATGATTATATTGCTTTCCGAAGGGCTGGTGTAGTCAGCAGAATACATAAATCGTATCCGTCTACCGTCGCCTGTGTAAATCGGTTCCAAAACGACGGCCTTAGTATCGATACGCACTCTACACCTGTCCACTTGTATGAAGACTTGTAGCAGGCCCTGTCACCGAACTCCTCGATGAACATGTTTTGTGGAGCACGGATGTCGCAGTTTTTAAAATTGCCAAATGACAGAGTGTTGCAATCGCACGCAGCACAAAATGGCCGTCCATACTAGTAGGCCCCCAAATTTTGTGTAGCCCTGTTTAAGCCAGGAGCTCTTTATTCGGCGGTTAAAGACGTCATCGTCATCAGTAGCAGCTCAATCATTACTACTGGGTAGAGGCCTCTTCCACAGTGCACCCAGTAGCCCAGATCTGCTCAAGCCGCATCAACGTAATCCACGAAAACTTACTAATCTTCTGCGCCAAACTAGCATTTTACCCCCACGCCCTACGCTTCTCTTTCCTTGCAACACAAGTGTTCCATATATACCAATATGAATACTGGATGACGCTTGGTTTCGACTTGAATGTCACTATCTCGCGTTTTTTTTTTACGTCACCCACACAGGAGGCTTCCGATCTTTTAACCTTAACCTTACATTTACCAATTTCCCTTACATCGCTTATTTTCTTGTCTTCAATTTAGGTTCAGCAGTTTTCGGTAGCCTCTGCGTATCAATACCACATATTACTACTGGAAAGTGACAGTAGTTACATACTTTCCTCTAAAGGGCCATGAAAAGCTATAAGCTAAAAGAAACCAGACGACGCACAGGAGCAATAGGAATTAACCCCATCAATTCTCTTCATACTGCAATTTTTAGGCAAGCATCGTTAGCGCCGAATATACCGGCGCTCAAAACATTATCCTCCTCTCACCCACAAACTCAGCGCACGCCGGCGCGCATGAAATGAAAACTGGGCTCGACGGATCCCTATCTCGCCCACTCTCGCCATTGTCACTAGGGAGAGTCCAATGAGTGGCAACGACCACTATGTCTCGATGACTCTATCATCGATGGAGCTCACGGGGTTGTGTCGCCCTAATAAGCACTTCTTTAATACTATTTGTAAATAATCGACTCCACGAAAAGCTTTTAAATTTAACTAGTATACTACCTAAGCCCACGTCTATTGATTTTTTGCATTCAAATAATAATGCAAATAGTTTCACGCACCCGGTGGGAATGCTAGTAGACTGCTATTTATGATCACAGAGAACTTGCTACATGCGCACCATGTAAATAATGTTATTCGTGGTTAGGACCTGCGTTCACTATATATCCTAAGTCGACATATTTGCTCACCTCTTGCGGCGCATGGCTACCTATCTTAAACTCCTGTGGCCTTTCTAGACAGTTTAAGACAAATTCGTCTTCTGCTCATTGTATTTACGCCTACTGAGCTGTTTAGTAGAATACGCTGCTAGGCAAGCTGGTTCATTGTGATTGGAAAGTAGTGCGCATAAAGAGACAATCAGGAAGGAAGACAGGACGGGAATTGTCCTGTCCGGCTTGTCCCGTCCGGCCTTCTCTGTGATTCTCTTTTCATGCACACTATCTTCCAATCATCTACCTCATGGCCTGCCTACGTCTTTAGTCATTACTGGCATTTCATCCCCTCAGTTACATAGTCAAGCAGTGACAGAAGGCAGTCGCAGAATAATGTTCTATACTTCATAGTCCCTGACATCTGTGCTTATGGGGATTTTATTGCGTTCTTTACCTAGGACTAGAGTAGCTTGCAAGGGTGGAAGAACGGAGATAGTTGGTAGTTCATCTTAGGAAAACAAAACATCGCACTCCTGACACACGGACAAAGAAAGACTACAACACAGCGCTGACTTCAATTGGCTATTTTACTTTAGAGCAACACAATATAGAAGTTCGAAACGTGGGCGGAAAAGCATGGGTAACAGCTGCTGGGTTTACACGCGACAGAAGATAATGCACCAAAAGCTGAAAAGACGCGATATATCAAAGCGAGACAACACGCTAGACAACATCATGGAAGGGCGGTGGCTTCAACAAATAACCATATACGATGACACGAGAACATAATGCAGAAAAAGCCCAAAGGCCGTTAGTAGGAAGACTAAAATTAAAAGTGATAAAAGTCAACGGGCGCATTAAAGGCAGAATACCTAAAGCAACCAGTGCAAAAGAGCCACTAAGAGCTAAAAGACGTAACCAACTTTTCGTTAGCACAGTGGAGTTTGCTAACGCAATCTTGTCCCTTCAGATTGTGGGTATCTTCTATTATTTCGCGTGTTATCTGAGGCGAATTTCTCGCAATGACAGTGCATTTATGAAGGGAACGCTCATAGGATGGGGAGGGGCACTTTAAGTTATTGGACCCCCAAGTTATTCTTTACATTACATACATTATTTGAGTCTTCCCTAAGACATTCATTGATGCAGCGCCCTGTTTGCCCTACGTAAGCCTTACCACAACGCAGAGCAATTTAATAAACCCCAACAAGTTCGCACGGAACGAAAGGTGCCTGGTGCCTAACAGGACAAGCTGGCTCTCGCACAGCTGGGGCATCTTACTCTGCGACAAAGCTTGGATATCTTGTCGGGCGCCGAGAAGACAACACGGACCCGTGCTTTTGCCGGATCTTTTTGAGCTTGTGAGAAAGAGTGCGCAAGTAAGGCACCACAGCAACCTTGTGTTTGGTGTCCGGAGCAGCACGTACTTGCCTTCCTTTGAGTTTCTTCGACAAGGATAGGACAGGTAGCTTGCTCCTTGCACCGCAGCGCATTTAACATAGCGTACTTTGCCCGATAAAGCCCGAATGGCATTGCATTCTCGTGGAAGCGGAACGTAGGCACATACATTAGAGGGAAGGTAGACCGCTTTGGTCAATTATGACGCAATGGGCCGCAATAATTGTTTTCAGAATTTTGTACAACGCGCTGATATTATTGTGAAAGCAATACTACTCTAGGTTTCGATCCTTCAGCGTAGCGCGGCCGGTAGCAACGTCTTACCCACGTGACGTTGTGACGTCAGATTCAACGTGACACCAGGGTAAGAGCTGGGCTATCAACTCAAGCGGTCGGCAGCAGCTGCCAACTTGGTTCTCTCGCTTCACATGGGATCGTTATGTCAGAATGAGCCTGCTAGGACCCTTGCATTCACGTTACCCCTATAGACCACTAATGCATGTTCATACGGCTTGCTTAAAGCGGGGCTTTATATCTGGGCTGAGAATAAAAAAAAAAAGAAAAGATGAACGCTTGGTCACCCATAGCTAATGCTTTCGCTCAAAATTTGGTTCAGCAGCGTTGAACCCGTAAATTTATTTCTGATATTCTGAAGATCTGATACATTCCCTTCAATAGTTTATTACCATTCGCACCTAGCAACGTTATGTTTTTCTTGCCCGGGCCGTATTGTCGCTACTGACTTGTTCATGGGAGTAATTTAAAGTTGTCAGAGCTTCTGTTGCCATACTTGCAGTGCTGCGCCAAAACTTATTAAAAACAGTGTTTTAGGAAAACTATAAAATAATTAGCTGAGAAAGGAATGAGGAATATTGCTTCATAACTATTAGATGACGGCATGCCAGCGATTCTGTGCACGGCCAGCATGGGTGCATGTAACATCTGAAAAGCAATCGAAAACTAACGGAAACATTGCGCGTCGATTTACGTGCTCTATTTTTCCTCGGGCATTTTAAAAGTACAATAATTCTTTATTCAAGAGGTGTTCGAAGAAGCTTCACTACCCCACGCTTTCAAGCCATCAGCATGGAAGGAAATTTGACCTTGAAAAAATTTGAAGGTCAAAAACTTCAAAAACAGGTCAAAAACAGTTGTCTTGCTATGCCGGTTCAGGTGTCAACAGAACGTGTGTGGTGGATACAGCGCCTTTCCTTTGTTGTGAACAAATGATAAGTTGTTCTGGCTTAGGAAGAAGGAAAAAAGAATGCACGCGCCTGCTACTGGGTCTGTAGCTGAGCCACCTTCGCTGCCTCATGCGGACAAAAGGGAGAAAGTAGAGAAGAAAGAAAATAAGTGGGAGAGAAAGACGCGCGCCGCAATATCCGTCGCCCGCCACCTAATAGATGGCGGATACAATGACGGCCTACAAAAGATACAATTCGGTGGCAGGCCAGCCCCCGCCGCAAGCGGTGGTGAGTTACCTTTCCCAGCCCCATCAGGGCTAGGATCAGCCACCTTATTATAAGAATGCCATGTTTTCAAACCGTCACTGGTAGTAAATTTGACCTCGAAAAACACTGAATGCTAAAAACCTAAACAAAAAGATCCCCTGGTGGTCAAAATTATTCCGTAGCCCCTCATCTTGGCTCGTCTTTCTCTCTTTCCGTTTTCTCTCCCATCTTCCTCCCTTCGCTGATGGTGTGGGCAGGTGTCCACAAAAAAAAAAAAAGTGAGATACAGCGCCTTTGCCTTCCTGCGAATCAATTATTGATATTATTGCCACACAGTACCGGGTCAGGTGTTCACAGAACATGTGTGGCAGATACTGCCCCTTTCATTTCCTCTGAACCAATTATAAGAGAAATTATGAAAAACCGTGGATTGAAGAGGCAGTGTTACAGAAGCTATCGCTAAGAGAGAGAGAGCAGAACTTCTTATTTATTCCAGCGGATGAAGAGGCTCCGGCCCTCCGTCGCTTGGGATGGATGGCGGGTGCCCCGCCTCAGACGCAGGCCGGCAGACGTTGTTGGCCGGCGGCGTCCCAGGCCAGCTGGATGACGGCTAGCTGGAGCACAGGGTCCGAGCAGCGCAGCATGGTCTCCCAGAGTTGCGGCGTCAGATTTAGACCCCTCCCGGGAGAAAAGGGGCAGTCCCAGAGGATGTGTTCGAGGATCCCTCTCGAGTGACAGTTTGCACAGAATTCTGATCTTTCTCCTGGGAGCATATGGCTCACCAGGAGCGGGTGTGGTAATGTCCCAGTCTGAAGGCGACGCCAGGCGCTAAAAAACTATCAGCTTTCGCTCTATCACTATAGTCAAGTCATGCTTAACATCCCCCCCACCCCATTTTCTTCCCTAAGCGAAACAAATCCAAAGTTATCGTGTGCTTCCGATGACCTTCCGACATCTTTGAAGTGATTTTGGAACTTAAGCCACAACCACTTTGTGTAGCTATGTTCCTACCAAAGGTCAAGGTCAACTGACGCGGTCTATACTGAGATCCATACTGAAGAGCTTACGAGCAGCTGCGTTATGAGACACATGATCGCCGACGTCAATATTGAGTGTGCAGCTACGCCATGGACTGGAATTGCGCCAAGTTCAAACCAAGAGGAACGTATTTAGGGATCACTAGAATCTCTTCCTAGACCTAACCAGAGAAAATCCTTCTGCTGAATAAACAGCTTTACCATGTGTAACCATGCTTAAGCTTTCGCTTAACAGTAGGTTTAACCGAAGCTGAACCACAGCCATTTTTATGCTTTTAAGACGAAAGGTTTGGCTCATGCAGTTCAGGTACAAAAATTATGATCAGAAATTAGGATCAGGAAACGCCCTTCGCACTGCCAATAAAAGAAAAAAAATGTCCTCTACATTTAGGATCGAACCGCTAACCTAAGATCCCCAGCCAAGCACGCAAACTACTTTTCGTGACAGGGCCATTGTCGCAACTACATTTTCCGGATATTCTCTGCGGTCAACTTCCGGTGTCAACTTTCACGTTTTATGAGCTATATATACGGCTTTCGCCATAATAAATGTTTCGTGGGTACCAAAGTATTATCGTAGCTTTCATGGATACCATTCGTCTTATGGCAATCCTGTGTCCTTCAGAGGTAGATATTTGGTAGTTAGGGTTATAGAGTTCGACCGCTAATCCAAAGAACAAGGATTCGATATTGATCGCGGCACCCGCTTTTGAATGAGGAGAAACGCAAGGCCCTTATTTAATCTGTGTTAATGGCAAGCATCCAACAGACCGAAAAGTACTTGTAGCTGGACGTGGTGAAGCATATTCAGAAAGAACAAGAAGCGTAAAATAGGCGCACTAGCGTAAAATGGAAACAGCAGGGGTGACATAAATAACCATATCTCTCTCCTACTGTTTGCACCAGAGAGTATGACGCTTTTAGGACAACGAATCACAGATAATAGAACTACCAAACGTTTTCCGTCCAGTCATAACATGATCGCCCAGGAATAAAGTTGACCTAACGACGTAAGAAACAAGTTTATGTACCAACAACCAAGTACAATGTAAAAGACCGTGTTGGGTATAAAAACAATATAGCAACCACCTCTGCCACCTTCCCTCAGAGCAGGAAGGGAGGGGGGAAGGGGGGGGGGGTGGAGGGACAAAGCATGCACTTCTTCATGTATTTGAATCTAATGTTAATCCTTCGATCTGCGGCCCAAACATTATGTACGCAAAATTTTAGTGGGTATCGCAGATGTTCCATTTCAATGCAATTTCTAATTTTATTTGTTCAGCACCACAACATTGTACTGGGAGCGTGGCAAGAAAGCTAAGAAAAACTGTAGGCTTGACGGAAACCGCACCCTCTTACAAACAGTGGTAGCTGCAGTGACGCCGCATCCAGTAGCGCTGTAGGCTCAGCAATTCGATGAAATAAGGCAAGATGTAGTCATGCAGAAATAAAAAGAAAATTATGCGAGTAATACAGACATTCACCATTTACGTTTTTTTTTTTTGTGTGTGGCAGACACTTTCCGCCATCACAACTGGCGTCGCAAGAAAAAAGGAATACAATATGATGTTAAGAATTTCATGAGAAAATTCAAGACATTTCAAAAAAGTAAAGAGCACGGCAGGATCTCCATTGGAGTAACGCGAAAGCACGGATGCTGCTGTTGGTTGCTTCTGGTTGCTTTTAGTTGCTTCAAATGTGTTAATTCACTCCTTGTTTACCCATTATAGCCTTTTGTACTTTCAACTTGCGCGCCAATCCCTTAATATGTCCTTTTTCGGCTCTACTTCCGATAGCGCGACGTCACATCCTCTACATCACGTCAATTGACTTCTTGTTCATTTTAGTCTTTGGTACTTTCACGTTGCGCGCCAATCCCTTCCTATGCTTTTTTTCGGCTCTACTTCCGGTAGCGTGACGTCCCATCATCTACGTCATATTACTTCAATTCTTGTTTACCCATTTTAGTCTTCGGTACTTAAAAATTGTGCGTCAGTCCCTTCCTATGCCCTTTTTTGGCTCTACTTCCGGTTGCGTGAGGTCGTATCCTTGACGTCACCTTAATTGACTGATTTTAATTAACTATTTTAGTATTTGATACATTCAAATGTGGCGCCAAGCCATTCACTAATGAGACCATTTTCGTCTTTACTTTTTCATTTTTGCCTCTAATTAATTACCACTCAACCTATTCGCCTAATTACTTTTTCGCACACACCCTCTCTCGATTGACACCACTCGTACCTGTACGACTTTTCAATTACTCACAACTGCAGCGGGCGCGATTTTGTGTGTTTTGCCTCTAATTAATTACCTATTTAGTTTATTGACCTAATTAATATTTCGGACACATTGTGTCACCTTCTATCGATTGACACCCCTCATAAACCTTTACTACTTCTCAATTACAACTGCTGCGGACAACTTTTACTTTTCTTGCCTGTAATTAATTACCTAAATAATTTATTGACCTCATTATTCTTTCTGCAGCAACATTACGTCAGCCTCTCCCGATTGACACCACTGATTAACATCTACCACTTCTCAATTACTCGCAAATGCTGCGGACACGATTTTGCGGACGCGGCCTGCGGACACGCTCTGCGGACAGAAATTTGTGAACATAGCGAAGTAACTCTTTCGCATTAATAAAAATAAAATAGAGCAGATTACCACACGGCACTGCAGTTTCTATTTTTCGGCTGTTAGAGAATGGGTATGGATATCTGAGGATGACATTTTGTTCAGAATATACGGTAGCTGATTTCCAATTCTTTGCTGTCCATATTTCATGTAAGCTTGTCGGAGTGTACCAGTGGGGTATGTGACAAAGTGATCTTGTCTTAATTTTAAGGTCTTAAGTTTATGTCTTGCAATATTCTGCACGGTGTGTGGCTCAAACTCTCGAAGAGGGCAAAATAAAGAACAAATAATATTGCATGGTAAAGTTGTTTATTTGCTTCAGTGGCAAACTCTCATGGTGGCAGCTTGATTATGCCCTTCCCGCCAAGCTATACATTTCTGCATCCATCCAAAAATATGTAATTTGGGCACAGCAATGACGGCACTAATTCTTGATCATTACTAATAGATGCCGCGAACAAAGATCAGCAGAAGGGAGAGCATGACCGCCATCGCAGCGTTTGTCTTGGATGCAGAGTTTTTGCCATCTGAAAACGAGCTGAGATCGAGGATGGCAGTGGCAATCTTGTCCAGCTGTGCAATGGCCTGGGCATTCTGCTTTCCCTCGCAGGGCTTCACCGCCTCTGCGAGGCATTTCTTCAAGTTCTGGGCACCCCTAGAAACCGAAAGTGAGCTGTCAACAACAAATTCTAGAAAAGTCGAAACATTTAAATCAGTCAGCCCCGAAAAGCATTATAATGTTTGACATTGTAGCGTACAACTCAAGAACTCTTCTAAAACCTTGATTCTAGTGTTTCTGCCATTTTTTTGTTTTTAGTTTAGTAAAATGCTTTCCAAGACGCCGCTCAACGAGACTCAATCACTGCTGACCTTATGAGGACAATTACTGAGAAGGAAATTCAGCAGCGTGACCAAAATGCACAAGCTTATCTTTCAGCCAGTGGCATGTTCTGTAAGCGCGCGTTTACCTAAAACATGCTTTCAGTGTCCCAGTAGCTCACAAACAATATGAATGGGCAGATATTGTATTCAAAGCACAAACTTTCGCTAGTTGGTAAACATTTCTGTAAAAAATGAGCGCTAAAAAAAGCAGGGGATACAGAGCTGACTGGAGAGAAAATGTGAATAAAACGAATACCTGCCTGAAGAGAGGACGTTACAGGCGATTTTTTTTTTACTTCGAGAAAACTATTTTGGTGGTACAGTTTGAATAAAAGAAAGCCAGCGCACTTCTCAACAAAAGGCAAAGGGATGTGTTTTCTTAGGCACATTTGACCCTACATTTTAAGGTGTTTTAAGGGTTAAGGTGTAGGCCAGCCATTGTGGACGTCGTATAATGTGGGTCTTGTCAAACTTGCAAGTCGCTTAATAGGGGTTATACTTGGATCAATTTCGTGCTGAATTGTCAGAACTGCAGCAAGCAGCAGAGAGGAAAAGGGATGCTACTTTTGAGAACAAGCGTTCCGTTGTGTCCCCACGATCGAAGAGCATAGCAGAGATTGGAAGCATTTTTATTAGAGGGAATAGGCAGAGATATTCTTAACGACTCGAGCGCAAAGTTCAGGGTAATGGTTTCCTGCGTAATATTTCACACGGGGTTTGTGATAGCACTGGCATGCTGTTGAAGTTTCTGTGCATTTCTTGAAGCCCCTCATTAAAACTTCAGCAGTCAGCAAGCGCTGCATCCACTCCATAGCAGTTGTTTTTTCCGCTTCAGGATTTAGTAATACCACCTAGACAAATGCAATGACCACATAAAATCTATTTAAATATGACATAGATTATAAACTGCGGTTGATATGCTCTACCAGACAGATTGTTCTAACGAGGGCTAGCATTCATTAGCAATACCGCCGAGACAAATGAAATGACCCCATAGAATCGATAGATAGGGCATAATTATAAGCTGCGGTTGACCTGCTCGAGCAAACAGATGGCTCTTGTGTTTTCACATCTATCTTTCAGGCATGCATCTCTTGTTCTCCCGACATTGCATTAGAAATGTACGGCTGAACAGACTGACAATGAATATCCACCCGTTAGCTGCCGTTCGTACCTGCCTTGAAGTCCTTGAATGCCGCTTTTTTGAAACTGCTGGTCTGAGGGCATTATGAAACGTACGCGGTTTCTAAGAGCTGCTCGATATGGGATTACACTGCTGCTTCAGCAGACCATGCACCAACATAAACTAACACAGCTGTCTCTGGCTTCCCTTGACCTAGAGCTGCACCATATACAGTCAGGCAAGAAGGTGTTGTACGAGATTTCCGTATTCGAATGCGAAAGCTTCGCAATGTACTAAATTCTGTGCTCACTTTTTCTTTTCTGCTTGCATTGTTTGTAGGAGAAAAAAAACATTTCGCGTTAATGATTCAGATTTACAAAACACATTATGTGAACGGTAAAAAACTGTGGACGTACCAACCTGAAGTAGTTTGTCCTGGAAGCTATGTATTTTTGATCAGAAAGTAACTTCAGTGTGGTTTACTCTTCTTACCTTATTTTTGCCCTCTCGTTCTCCTCAAACGTCGCACCTCCATCAGGGAATGCTTCGCAACGGCGGATCACGTCGAGGTTCAGGCATTCACGCAGATTGGCGACAGCTGGGTGAAAACAAAAATTACGAGGGATTTTAGCGACTATAGTGAAAGGCGAATGCCTGATCGAGTTCGTCATTCTGCTACGCAACTGGCATTAATTAGTAAATAATTGTTTAAATTTTTCGACATTAGATAATTGTTTAATTATTTAGTCACTACGTAGGTAATGTTTTATTCAATGAATTGCTTAATTAATCAATAATTAGTAAAATGAACTTATTCATTCATTAATCAGGTAATAATTAGTAATTGATCACTTATTGACATATGGCCATGTAAAGAACGCATTCGCACTTAATGTGGTGGTGCTCTGTGATTGGTCCAGACCTCTATGACGTCATCCCGCCTCAGCCAATCACAGCCGCCGCAAAAGCGGGACACATTTTGGCCACGCCAGCATGAGCCATTAAAGGCTTTAGACTTAAAATGATACATTAGGTTTCGCTTCACAGAAGCTATTACGGGTGATTAAGCAGTATACCATTCATTGTGCTAGAGCTCTGCTGCTTGGTAATGGTATGTCTGTAGTATTTAATAAATAAATAAGAAAGGGTGCATTCTCACGTTTATTGTACGTGATCGTCAACAGTTAGGGTGAACGCACTAGCACGAAGCTCCTGTATTCGGAGCGGCGATGCGCCTGATATGGCAGTGCGAGTAAGCAAATATACTTCCCGTGTGAAGCAGCTGCTCCAGGGACCACTGCACGTGCGCTAATTCGTTTGAATTTGCGACCGCGTATGACGTAACGGGTATTTAAAAATAGCAGCTACCTCCTGGTTTGTTCCCCTGAAGAGTTGATGATATAGTACATGCTGCTCCTACTTTACAGCTGTCTGCATGCAAAAGCATTTTCTAAGTTTTCTTGGCCCTGAATTGTCTCATCCCTAGCTATAGAGCGCCTTCAGTTATGTTTGTTTAAGTGAAAGTCTCCCTTCTTCCCTGCCGCCACTACTCCGGGACCTGTTGACGTGTGACCCACTCTGCCACCTATTCTTTCGTAGACGCCTCTCCGGTGAGCGATTTTCGTGGTTCCGTCAAAAATGATGCAAAATCTTAACGCATAATCTTAAAGCAAATTTAGAGAAATGAGGAAAAATGGAGCTCTACCGCTTTCTTCACTGCTCCATTCCTAATGGTCGGCAAGGGATTCTGAAGATTGAAGAAACTACACGTTTAATAATTTAATTTTCCGAGGAATGATCAGGAAGAGTGTGTGGGATAATAACAGGAAATACGTTGGCATTATTAAAAAACATCATATATGATTTTCACATACTTAAAGTGAGTAGGAATTTCTCCACAGGTGAAAAATTGTTCCGCACTAATTATCTACTTTGAATATTCTCACGAAAAATTGTGTACTAATTCAGGAGTCTTAAAACTCTTCAAACGTACCTGCATGCAATGCCTGAAGCAAGGCACCGTTTCAGCTGCGTGTTCACTGCCTTTGACATATTATCACGTGACCAGCTGTTTGTTTATATCTCTCGATAGTGCGCACTCAAAGCCTCATCGATGATAGCGCTGCATACGAAAGCACATTTTGTCATCTCAAACAAGAACAAGGGTGCTCACGTAGCACCTCTCTGACCCGGAACCCTTTTTTGTACCAGCTACACCATCTGAGGCCAGCGTAGGATAATTACACTATTGAGACAGTAGATGGATGCACCCTTGTCTGTCCACCGTCTCCGAAAATGGTCTAGAATGCTCTAAAAGAAGCTTTCTTCTGGATCAGGTAATAGAGATATCACCAATTATCCTTTATCGATAAATAAGAAGTTTGGTTACATTTAGCTTGCTCACGCTATGTGCTGTCGCTCTAGGAAGTAAGTAAGTAAGTATATATCGGGAGGGGGTTGAAGCTCAAATGGGTCCGGTATGCATAAACGTAAAGGAGATGACACACGGTAGAAGAACAGTAAACTTAATTCAGACGTTTCGGCCGGAGTCCGGCCTTTGTCAAGGAATGTAGAAATAATCAGTCTGTCCTCATTTCTTATATACATGCACAATCCTAGAACACCTGACCAGGCACTATCGATAATTAACAATATCAAAACAAGATTCCATACGAGTGATGTAACGGCGGTGCAAGGTATATAGACAGAATGACACGTGTCGCTCTTAGGTCCTCCACCTTAATATGTTGCGCAAAGAAAGTAAGATATATCACTTAAAAGGCTGTTGTCACTTTCAGCGCACAAAACACAAAATATCACGAGGTTTGAATGAGCACAGTACACGTCACACTCAATTATGCAATATTCAGGAGGGGAAGGGGGGATTCATCCTTTGAAATATCATTCTCGTTGGTAGGCGACTGTGGCAGATACAGGTCAGTACAATTTAACAGTGAAATATAACTGTGATTGAGCGCGGTAAAGGAAAAGAAAGAATATAATAAACAGTCACTCAAATCGCGGCATGGTAAAAAACTCCATTGTGTGCTCATTGCGACGGATATAAAGAGAATCAGTTAAAGAAGTTAATTTTTCGTACTAGTGTAGATTACACAAGGAATCGTGTGCAAGGTTGTTGGATACGATGTAATGATCAGTCCATGTTACGGCGGGAAGCAATATTCTCGAGAGAAACTGGAAAACAAAAGAAAGACCAGTGCATGTAAAGCATGACATCCCGTGAGGGGTTTTCGGCTGTGACCTTAAGAACGCAAGCGAAGAGGCAAACAGTGTAAAATGGAGCCAATATCGATTAACCACAACATCTTTTAAGAAGCTGCCAAAGATGCTACTATTTAGCGAAAAAGCTACAACAAGAGACAATTTAGCTTGCCAGTGTTATCATTCAGGCCACAAGAAACCGTGTTAAACCTGTGTATTATGAATGATTCGCGAACTTCGGGTTAATGGTGGGTTCTATCATTCATCTCTAGCTTTAATAACGTGCATGAGACCATAAACTTTTCTCATTCTTTTTTTGGAACCACTATTGCTTTTCTAGACGTGACAGCGTCAATAAAGAATGGAAAACTAATCACTGGTTTATACCCGAAAAACAGTGACAGACCTCAGCACTTACACTTGGACAGCAGCCAACTTAAATACTGGAAGATTAGCATCCCATATGGACAAGACTTCCCTGAATTTCACTGTGCCAATCTTCGGAGCACCCTAATCGAACGCAAATATCCAGAGCGCCTAATAAATGATGCAGTAAAACGAGCAAGCCTTCTTGGTCGCAAAGCTCTCCTCATAGCGGAAAAGGAACCATCCGGTCAATCACGAATCATTCGTGTGCTAACGTAATAAGCTTCGGTCCCTAACGTTGCAGGCATATTAAAGAAACATTATAGTATTCTCATGCAAAGTGAGCGTCTAAAAGAAATTTGTCACCATGCCTCCCGTGTTGTCTATCGCCGTAACAAGAACCTCAGTGATATTTTAACTTCGTAGAAAGCTAGCCCTACTGTACCAATCGGTTGCCATCCTTGTAGCATGTCACAGTGCAAAATTTGTGCACAAATGACTACATCGGTGAAAGCATTCAGCACTGCATCGAACTTTAATGTATATATTCGGGGCAACTTCTCATGCGATACGGACAACGCGCGATTTATATGCTTGAATGCTCCATCTGTAAAATTCAGTACATTGGCCAAACCGAAACACCCTTTAGATACCGATTTAATAATCATAAAGCTCACTGTAATACACTGCCTAACCTTCCTATCTCTAAGAATGTAAACATTACCAAGCACCCCTTTGAAAAAAAAATGCAAGTAACTTTATCGGAATCAGGTTTCAGAACCCACCATGAATGCGAAGTTCGCGAATCATTCCTAATACAGATGTTTAACATGGTTTCTGGTGGTCTGAATGAATACATTGGCACGCTAACTAGTCTCTAGTCGTAGCATTTTAGCTAAATAGTAGCACCTTTGGCAGCTTCTTAAAATATATTATGTTTAATAGATATTGGCTCCATTTTGCACTGTTTTCCTCTTCGGTTGCGTTCTTACGGTCACAGCCGGAAACCCCTCACGGGGTGTCATGCTTTACTTGCACTGATCGTTTTCCTGTTTGCCAGTTTCTTTCGTGCATATTGCTTCCCGCCGTAACATGGACTGATCATTACATGTTATCTAATAAGCTTGCCCTCGTTTCCTTGTGTAATCTACACTGGCAGAACAATTAACTTCTTTAACTGATTCTCTTCATCTCCGTCGCATTGAGCACACAATCGAGTTTTTCACCATGCCGCGATTTGAGGGACTGTTTATTATATTCATTTTTTTTCTTTACCGCGCTCAATCACAGTTATATTTCACTGGTTAATTGTACTGACGTGATATCTGCGAGAGTCCCCTACCAATGAAGTTGACATTTCAGGGGATGAATCCCCCCCTCCCCCTCCTGAATATTGCATGATTGAGTGTGACGTGAACTGTACTCATAATAACCTAGTGATATTTTGTGTTTTGTGCGCTGATAGTGACAACAACCTTTGAAGGGATATATCTTACTTTTCTTGTGCCAGATATTAAGTTACATGATTTAGGCGCAACACGTGTCATTCTGTCTATATACCTTGCACCGCCATTACATCACTCGTTTGGAATCTTATTTTGATATTGTTAATTGTCGATAGTAACTGTTCACGTGTTCTTGGATTGTGCACGTATATAAAAAATGAGGACAGACGGCTTGTTTCTACAATCCTCGACAAAGGCCGGACCCCGGCCGAAACGTCGGATTAACCTTCACTGTTTATATATATATATATATAAATTACACGCGTGCATTCTGACGTTTATCGTACGCGGTCATCAACATTTAGGATGAACACACTGGAACGCATAACTATACATATGCATAAATGCATATGTACACGTATAGGTATGCGAACTGCTGGCCAAAATGTTCGATGCCATCCACTGGACATTCTTTTGAGGTGGAGACTTCATTCGGTCGCACTTCGGTCTGATACCAGTAACCAAAGCCGACAGCAAAACCGCCGAACGCGATGGGATCTGTCGACCGTACACGCCTACCTATACGTATACATATGAATATATTGTTACCTGGAAGCGCGGGACCAAAGTGATGTGCTCACTGACGAAGACGACGACCGAGGAACACGGGCACGAAAAAGCATTAAAAAAGAGGACGACGCTGACAGATTGGACACTGCACGGCTACTGAAGTCTCAGCGTCGAGTTCAGGCCATCGCAGTGCAGTTACATTAAGTAGATCCCCGTAACAATATGTATACGTATAGTTATGCGTTCCATTATGTTCATCCTAAATGTTGACGACCGTGTACGATAAACGACAGAATGCACGCGTTTAATATATATATATATATATATATATATATATATATATATATATATTATCGTGAAAGAAGGCTAGGTTGAGACGGCAAGGTCGTGACGGCAAGGCCAGCGATGCCTTGTCTAGCGTTTTAATCCGGTGACAAAACCCAGGCGCGTGCCGGAACCGGCGCCGCGGGACGATGATGATGGTATGTACAAATGAAGGAGGAAGATCATGGCATGTACAAATTAAAGAACATCCACGGAAAGCTCACACAATCTGCCGGGGGGGTCGGAAGCGGCCAGCCTGGCCGCTCCTACCTAACCGATGCATCGCGGCGCACAAACGGTTTCAGGCGAGACACATGAACAATTTCAGTTCCACGGTGGCGTCGATCAGCTGGGGGATCAACAGGCGTCACTTTGTAGTTCACTGGAGAAGTTTGGCTTATGACCTCATAGGGACCTACGTAGCGGTGGTGGAATTTGTCACTAAGGCCAGAGGTGCGCAATGGTGTGTAAAGCAGTACTTCGTGACCAGGACGAAAAGAGACCACTCGATGTGTAGAATCATAGCGAGTTTGGCGGACTTCCTGGTACGCTGCCGTGTTGAGGCGGGCAAGATGACGGCATCTGGCCACACGAGATAAAAAATGGGTAGGTACTGATGTGGAGTAGTCGGGCGTAGAGAAGAAGGAAGCGTCGAGAATTGTAGTGGGAGGACGGCCGTAAACAAGGAAAAATGAAGAGTAACCGGTAGTTCGCTGTACTGCTGTATTATAGGCGAATGTGACGAATGGTAGAATAGTGTCCCAATTTCGATGATCTGGTGTGATGTACATTGATATCATGTCCGACAAGGTGCGATGAAATCGCTCAGTCAGACCGTTAGTCTAGGGATGGTAGCTTGAGGTTGTCTTATGAAGGGTGGATGAGGCGTGAAGAACTTCGGCAACAACTTTCGATAAGAAGGCTGTACCGCGGTCATTTAGGAGCACCCGAGGAGCGCCATGACGCAATACAATTGATCGCAAAAAGAAATTTGCTACTTCTTCCGCGGAACCAGTCGGTACAGGTGCTGTCTCAGCGTAGCGTGTGAGGTGGTCGACAGCTGTTATAATCCAATGGTTACCCCCATAGGAGACAGGTAGGGGACCATATAAGTCGATGCCGACTACGTCGAATGGCGTGGTGGGACAAGGAAGAGGTTGTAGAAGGCCAGCGGGCGAAGAAGTCAGCCGTTTGCGACGTTGGCACAGAGGGCAGGATGCGACGTATTTGGCAACGGTGGAAGATAAGCCAGGCCAAAAGAATCGTTTTCTCACGCGGTCGTAGGTTTTGTCAAAACCAAGGTGACCTGCAGTAGCGTCATCGTGGAGAGTCGCCAGTATCATCATCATCATCATCAGCCTGATTATACCCACTGCAGGGCGAAGGCCTATCCCATATTTCTCCACATAACCCGGTTCTGTGCTAGCTGCATCCACTTGACACCTGCGAACTTCTTAATCTCATCCGCCCACTTAACTTTCTGCCGCCCCCTGCTACGCTTTCCTTCGCTTGGAATCCAGTTTGTTACTCTCAGCGACCATCGGTTATCCTCTCTTCGCACTACATGTCCTGCCCATGTCCATTTCTTCTTCTTAATTTCTACTAGAATGTCGGTAACTTGAGTTATTTCTCTGACCCACTCTGCACGCTTTGTATCTCTTAATGTTACCCCTACCATTTTTCGTTCCATAGCCCTCTGGGTTGTCCTCAACTTAAGTAGAACTCTCTTGGTTAGCCTCCACGTTTCAGCCCCATAGGTGAGTACAGGCAAGATGCAACTGTTGTATACTTTCCTCTTGAGCGATACCGGTAAGCTGCTAGTCATAATCTGCGAGTGCTTGCCAAATGCGCTCCATCCCGATCGTATTCTTCTTATTTCCTTTTCGTGCTCCGGATCTGCGGTTACTACCTGTCCTAAGTAGACATATTCGTCTACTACTTCCAGTATTTCGCTACCTAATGTAAACTGCTGTTCCTTTCCGAGGCTGTTGAACATTACCTTAGTCTTCTGCATATTGATTTTCAAGCCTACCTTTCTACTTTTCCTGTCTAGGTCATCAATCATTATTTGCAGTTCATCCCCCGAGTTGCTTAGCAAGGCAACGTCATCAGCAAATCGCAGATTACTGATGTGTTCTCCATCTACCCTTATCCCTAACTGCTCCCATTCCAAGTCTCTGAATACTTCCTCTAAACAAGCTGTGAATAGTACTGGGGAGATTGTATCTCCTTGCCTAACACCTTTCTTTATGGGAATTTTGTAATTTTCTTTACGCAGAACTATGGTTCCTGTGCAGCCACTATATATATCTTCCAGCACTTTCACGTACGGCTCGTCTACCCCCTGATTTCGCAATGCCTGCATCACCGCCGAGGTTTCAACTGAGTCGAATGCTTTTTCGTAATCAATGAATGCTATGTATAAGGGCTCGTTATATTCCGAGCATTTTTCTATCACCTGATTGATGGTATGGATATGATCGATAGTAGAGTACCGTTTCCGAAACCCTGCTTGATCCTTTGCTTGATTGCAGTCTAAGGTTGTCCTGATTCTATTAGCGATTACCTTAGTAAATACATTAAGCTGATTGGTCTGTAATTTTTAAGGTCCTTAGAGTCCCCTTTCTTGTGAATGAGGATAATGTTTGCATTCTTCCATGGTTCCGGTACCGTCGATGACACCAGGCACTGCGTATACAGGGTGGCCAGTTTTTCTAGCATGATATCCCCCCCGTCCTTCAGCAAATCTGTGGTTATCTGATCCTCTCCAGCTGATTTCCCCCTTTTCATAGTTTCTAGTGCTTTCTTGACCTCGTCCTTCGTCACTGGTGGAACGTCTGACTGTTTTTCCCTACCGCCAATCTCATTACAGTCCTGACTACTTTGGCTACTGTAGAGATCTGTATAGAACTCCTCGGCTACTTTGACTATCTTTTCCATATTAGTAATGACGTTGCCCGCCTTGTCCCTTATCGCATACATCTGGTTTTTGCCTATGCCCAATTTCTTCTTTACCGCTTTAAGGCTTCCCCCGTTCTTTACAGCATGCTCAATTTTCTCCATGTTATACTTCCTTATATCGGGCACCTTGCGCTTATTGATTAGCTTTGATATCTCGGCCAATTCGATCTGGTCTGTTGGATTGGAAGCTTTCATACTCTGGCGTTTCTTAGTCAAATCTTTCGTCTCTTTAGACAGCTTGCCGGTATCCTCTCTAACTATCCTACCGCCTACTTCTACCGCGCACTCAGTAATGATATCTCTGAAATTATTGTCCCTTGCCTCTAGGGTAATGTCGCCATCCTCAGTTAGAGCTGAAAACCTATTCTGTAGCGAGATCCTGAACTCTTCTACCCTCCCCCTCACCGCTAATTCGTTGATGGGTTTCTTTCTTACTAATCTGTTGCGTTCCTTCTTCAGATTTAGGCTAATTCGGGACCTCACCATCCTGTGGTCACTGCATCGCACTTTCCCGATTACCTCTACATCTTGCATAATGGCGGGGGTTGAACACATTATGAAGTCGATTTCATTTTTAGCCTCTCCGTTAGGACTTTTCCATGTCCATTTCCGCCAGTATACGTGGGCGAAGCACACGCGGCGCGACTGGGATCCAGCGAGTTCCATCAGGGCAATACACGTAGCGGAGTAAGATGCCATCTTCGAGCTTGAAATTGCGAAGCTGTCGGCGAAGCCAAGCATTGGGAGGGTCCGAAGCGCCGATAAGGCGGTCGATGATAGGACGGCAGTAGGCATCGGCTAATTGCTGTGAGCGGAGAGCGTGCTTGTTCTCAGAGTCGTCAAAACAAACGGTTGTGATATAAGTCGGGCCAAGAGATGGTCGGCTCTGGTCAGAGGTGGAAATGAACTGGGAAGAAAAGCAGCAAGTGGATTCCGAAAGGGGACAGCGAGAGAGAGCGTCGGCGTCTTGGTGTTGGCGACCAGATTTATAAGTGACGTCGAAATGGTATTCTTGCTGGCGTAGAATCCAGCGGCCAAGTCGGCCTGTCAAATTTTTGAGTGATGACAACCAGCAAAGAGCATGGTGGTCGGTCACAACTGTGAAGTGCCGACTGTATAGGTAAGGGCGAAATTTTTGGACAGCCCAGACCACAGCAAGACACTCCGGCTAGGTAATGGTGTAGTTTTTCTCAGCTGGAGTGAGAGTCCGACTGGCAAAGGCAATCACTTTCTCACGCGATGTTGCATCACGCTGCAGAAGTACAGCGCCAAGACCGTGACCACTGGCATCGGTGTGCAGGATAGTTGGAGCGCTGTCACTGAAGTGGCCAAGAACAGGATCTGATGTGAGGGCGTGCTTGAGGTCATTAAAAGCATTTTCGCACTGCTCAGTCCACACGAAAGGGCTGCGTGCTTTTAGTAGCTCATGAAGTGGTGCAGCAATAGTTGAAAAATGCCTTATAAAACGCCGGAAATAGGACGCGAGGCCGAGGAAACTGCGCAAATCTGTAGTCCGTTGTGGACGAGCAAAGTTCAAGACCGCGATTATTTTTTCAGGATCTGGGCGAATGCCGTCATGGCTGACCAGATGTCCCAATATTCTAATTTCCTTCTGTGCAAAGTGGCACTTCTTGGTGTTGAGCTGAAGGCCTGCCGAAGCGAGACAGGTGAGGACTTCATTCAGGCGCGTGAGATGGTCATTAAAGGTTGCCGAAAAGATAACAATGTCATCCAAGCAACACAAACAGGTTCTCCATTTTAGGCCACGAAGTACAGTGTCGATCAATCTTTCAAATGTCGCTGGTGCGTTACAAAGTCCGAAAGGCATAACATTAAATTCGTAAAGGCCATCGGGTGTTGCGAAAGCGGTTTTTTCTTTGTCGTCCTCGTGCATAGGTATTTGCCAATAGCCTGAGCGAAGGTCCAAGGTCGAGAAATATTCGGAGCCTTGGAGGGAGTCAAGGGCGTCATCAATTCGCGGCATCGGATATACATCTTTGCGGGTAATTTTGTTGAGTGCGCGGTAATCAACACAAAAGCGTACCGAGCCGTCCTTTTTTTAACTAGCACTACTGGGGAGGACCATGGGCTTGTTGAAGGACGAATTATATTGCGATGGAGCATGTCATTTACATTTTCTTCAATTACTTTTCGTTCAGAGAGGGAAACCCGATAAGGCCGTCGGCGAATGATAGAGTTACCTTCAGTAATGATGCGATGGTGCGCAACACTAGTCCGTCCCAGAGATGTGGAAGTGGCATCAAAAATGGCTTGGTGGTGTCGAAGCAATGTCAGCAGTTCTTGGCGTCGGTTCGGCGGGAGTTTAGGATTAATAGTCTTTGCGAGAACAGAAAGAGAGACGTCTGACGAAACACGTTGCTGAGACGGAGGGGCGGTGAGCACCATCAGGGAAAAAGGTTGAACATCCACCATAGAATTCAGAGAAGTTCCTTTTGAGAGCACGAGGGATTCACGTGAAGTGTTAGTGGCCACTACTGTCGCTGAGCCGTTGTGGAACCGGACAAGACTTGACGGGAAGGCGATGCCGCGTGGAAGATGACTATATAATGGTGCGATGAGTACGTCCCCGTCAGTGATGTTGTCGGAAACAACAGTAAGCAGTTTTTCGCACTGAGGAGGCAAAACAGTATCAGCGGCGGCAACGAGGGGATGATGTCGTTCAGAAAAGTCAGATGAAAAATCGCTGTCTGTCATATGGATAATACGGTCGCCACAAGAAATTAACGCTGAAGCGGTTGACAAAAAATCCCATCCGAAAATCATGAGATGCGCACAAGGTGAGAGCACAGCAAACTGCACATGATGGCGGATGCCGTCGATAACAACTCGTACGGTGCACTTCGCTGAAGGTCGCAAAGGGACGTCATTGGCTCCACGGAGTTCAGGCCCATCATATGGGGTTGTCACTTTTCGCAAACGGTAGCACAAATCAGCGTGAATAACAGAAATTGCAGCCCCTGTATCAATCAAAGCTTCAACCGGTAAATCTTCAGCGATAACAGCAATCACGTTATACGGGCGATCAGGAGGACTTTTAGTAAGTTCGCAGAGTGCAGTTTGACCTCCGGAAACTGCAACACTTAGTTTTCCGGATGGCGGACAGGGAGAGAGGTTGCGGGCCGGAGAGGGGAAACTGAGTGGCGGTATGGGGATGTGGACTGGCGTCGGGATACATGGTTCCCACGAGGCTCAGAGGAAGGTACTGGAGGTGGGGAGGATCGTCGAGGTGGGCTTGGAATAGACCGGCGTTGATAATATGGGGTTGAAGGCATGTCGCATTCGAAGGTGTCGTAACCACGGCGCTCGTTCTGAAGGCGGCGACGACAGAAGCGGGATATGTGTCCTCTAATACCACAGTAATAACAGACTGGTCGGGGGGGACGCCAAGGTGCGTAATTGGGTTGTGTAGGTTAAGGCATCACCATTGCATTGACGTGATTGTATGTTGGTGCTGGTTGGGGCGGGGGAACCAAAGAAGGGGGGGATGCAGTGACGTGCGCGTAGGTCGGCGCTGGGCGGATTGCAGAAGGTTCGGATGTCATAGGTCGGCTGATGGTAGCTAACTCTTCTTTAATCATGTTACGGAGAACGGCATCATTAGGAGGTGCGGAAGAATGATCGCACCCATGTCGACAGAAAGGATTGAGGGCTTGAAGCTCCTCGCGGATGATTGCTCGAATCATTGCCCGCAGATCAAGGTCAGGAGAGGTCGGGACCAGTTGCGAAACCGGGCTGTAATCGAGAGGACTGCAGCTGGTCGAGGCGTTGACAGGTCGTAATAATTGAATCAACACTTGAAGGATTCTGGGCAACTAAGGTGTGATATGCCATAGCATTGATCTCTTTTAAGACGTGGTGCACACGTTCAGGTTCCGTCATGGTGGGACTAATGCGCCGACAAAGTGCAAGAACAGCCTCTATGTAAGACGCATATGATTCATCGGGACCTTGAAGGCGGGAAGCGAGCTTGTTTCTCGCGATCTCAGTCCGAACTGCCGGGTCGGCGAAGTATTGGCGGAATTGCTGTTTGAAAGTGGTCCAGTTAGTAGTGTGGGGTTCGCGATTAATGAAGCACTTTCTGGCGACCTCAATTAGATAGAACGAAACGTTGAGGAATTTTAAAGCATCGTCCCACCAGTTATAGGCACTGCAGCGTTCATATGTGTCAAGCCAGTCATCCACGTCTTCGTCACGACGACCAGCGAACAGCGGTGGGTCGCGTTGACGTGTGGGCAGAGTCGTAGGCATCGGTGCCGCAGAGGTAGAGGGTCCGGCCGGGTCGGGATTGCTCTCGGTGGACATGATTATGGTGGTAGTTGCCAAACGGCGACCGGAACGTAGCTCCAGCGAGAGGCAGCAAGGGGATCGAATTCGACCTCCACCACTTGTGAAAGAAGGCTAGGTTGAGACGGCAAGGTCGTGACGGCAAGGCCAGCGATGCCTTGTCTAGCGTTTTAATCCGGTGACACAACCCAGGCGCGTGCCGGAACCGGCGCCGCGGGACGATGATGATGGTATGTACAAATGAAAGAGGAAGATCATGGCATGTACAAATTAAAGAACATCC
>JAJIZL010024264.1:73463-90388 GCA_023969395.1 Amblyomma maculatum
TATATTTCGGCCCGGGTGCGGCCTTTGTCGAGGAATGTAGAAACAAGCAGTCTGTACTCATTTTCTATATACATGCACAATCCAAGAACACGTGACCAGCCACTATCAACAATTAACAATATTCAATGCCATCCACTGGATATTCTTTCGAGATGGAGACTTCATGCTGGACGCTTTTGAGCAAGGCTTTCTTTGCACTCGAGACGAATGCTCCCTGCCTTCAGTTATCTGATTTTTATATGTCATCTGCGCAGCTTAGCACTGAAAAATAGTCTGCAGAAAATTACATTTTGAAGTACTCACATTCGCACTGGTTGGAAGTGCTAATTGCTTCACGGAGGGCGGTGTAGCCTGCCTCCATTCTCGTGAACTTTTTCTTATCAGCGTCAGAGCAGCTTGGGAAGCGTGTTTTGCATTCTGGTTCTGCGGGGAGCTGTTGCTCAACCTTGAGACTGGAAATAGCGAAATAAAATTGCAGTACAATGTATTCCACTCATCTACTCATTAGTAATTGATAAAACAAACCAACAGCAAATTTGCTCTCATCAGGGTGCGTGGAAAAATTATGGTGCATCCAACGTTCTAGTAACGATGGGTGCATCGAATGAATGCATGGATGCAATATAGGAGCGTCTCTTTTGAAACGGGGTGGATAGCAGTTGCTATTATGCTCATGTTTTCCCCTATATGTTAATTATTGTTTTAGACAGCTTAACTATACCATAATTCTATTTTTGAATTTTCGTTTCTACATTACTAAGATTATGTTACTTTTCTGCTTTTAAACAACCATTCTTCCAATTGTTTTTTGCTAGCTTCCACTACGGGGTCATTCTCCCAGCTACTAGGTATCTCTAAACCCCAGTGCATCAGGAAGGGTGACTGTAGCTCTATCGGCATCCGGATGATTAGCATCACATTCGAGTATAAGATGGTAAACTGTGTCTGTGGATTTACCACATACTGCACATGTGTGATCTTCTGTGTTAAATTTCTTTTTGTAGCTGCGAGTTCTAAGACACCCTGATCTAGCTTCAAAAAGTAGGGCACTGCCTCTTGAGTTATCAAAAAAAGCTTCCTTTCTGATCTGCATTTTCCAATTTCGGTATAGTTCCGCACTGTTTCTTTTCCACCGAATTTATTCCTTTTTTACCTCGAGTTTTTTCATCTGTTGCTTAAAGCTCTTTATTTCTTCCTCCTTGTTACCGGCATACATACTATTTAGTTTCCTAGTTTTTTTTCCTCCATTGTGAGTCAACGCTTTTTAGGTATAGGTATTTAAATGCTTTAGCCGCCTATCTGTTACTGTCCAATTTCCTCAGGCGTTCCTCATATAATATTTTACTCTGAGCTCCCAATACTTCGGACGATGCCCAGCCAATGTCTCCCTGTACCGCCTCATTTGTGGTTTTGCCGTGGCCATCCAGTGCTAATTGTCCAACAGCTCTCTGATTTATTTCTAATGTCAAGGACACCTCTGCTTTTAGGCACAAAACCGTATTTCCTCAAGTAATCCCAGGAATCATAATTTCTTTCAAGTAGTACTCCTCAACACCTGATGTCTGTTGTATGCCAAAATTCCCTATGCTTCATTATACCGGCATTTCTTCTCCCTTTGGCCTTAAGTGATCGCTCGTGCTTTCTAATGTATGCCAATCCTTCGTTTACCCCTACACTGAGATATTTATAGTCTTCCACTATGGGTATTTAATGGCCTTGTATTTTAAGACCTTGATCAGTTGAGCCGTTGAAAATCAACAGACCCGACTTAACTGCTCTAAAACTGAAGCCTACAGCGTCCTCTTCGTCTCTGCAATACATAACTAATAACTAGAGTTTGCATGTCTTCATGGCTATCCGCTAACAGCACAATATCGTCTGCATACATTAAACCGGAGAGGCGCTGCTCTACCACCTTTTCGCCTAGTCTATATGACAGGTTAAACACTACGTTACTTCCTTGTATCCTCCGTTCCGTATTTATCATAGAAAGCATGAGCACTAGTGGTGATAGAGGAACAACCGTGTCCTAATTCTTTGCATACCTTGACAGTTTTCGTACTTGTCCCTTTCCATGTAATTTCGACTTTGTTGGCCCGGTATATTTCCTGCAGGAAATCTGTTATCTCCTGACTGACACCTTCTTATTTTAAGATGTTCCACAGGAGTTCCCTGTTTACGTTTTCGTACGCCCTATTTATGTCCAGGAGGTACAAAGGTCTATTTTCCACTGTAGATATTTCGATCCATTGGGTAAGCACGAACAGGCTATCATCTAAGCGCCTACCGTTTTTAAAGCCATTCTGAAGCTCTCCAAGTGTCTTCTTACTTTCTACCCATGAAGGCATCTTTAATTTAACCGCATGTATTGCCAACCTGTATATAACAGATGTTATGGTAATCGGCCTGTAAGATGTTATGTACATCCTCTCTCCTTTCCCTTTATAAAACAAATCCAGTTCACTCTGCCGCCAACTGTCCGGAATTTGTTTATTCGTATATGACTGTTTTCAAAGATTTTATATTTCTTGGACCAAGTTCATTAATCAGCTTGATCGGAATTTTATCTGCTTACTCATTACGTTAGTTTCGAATAATTGAATGAGTGCACTCTGGTCACACTTCAGTCAGTTGCGCTGTGCCACCGCCGCCGCAGTGCACCTTGGGAGTTGGGGTCGTAGGTCGGGGCGGTGCGGCTGCAAGTATTATAGTCTTTCTTTGCGCTTATAGCGGATTTTGGGGGCTAGTGGTTTCACCTTAGTGACGTCATGCGCTTCTACATCCGTGCGCCCAAAATGTTTCATTTTCTTCAAAAAGACTGTCTCTAATATTATTGTAGACGCTGGTCATTAGAAGCACCTGAGAAAATATCGTCCAGAACATTTCACTTTCTAATACCTCTTGATCAGCATATATTGGGAAACAGCAATTATTGAACGTTCGAAATGCCATTTATGAGCCGTTAATCTTGGAGAAAGACACTGAAATCACCAAAACGGAGACGGTCGTTCAATCTACTTGTACTTCATGCAGCCGTATTTTTACCCCTTTCTGAGCGAAATAATGTTGCGTGTATATGAGGGCGAAATTTTTATTTTCATATTCAGGACATCATAATGGAAGCGGGTGCTTGATGCTCATATTCATCCCTTATAATTTACTTTGCTATACTAGGGATAAAATTATCGCTGTGTTGATGCAGTCAGGAAGCCTAGTCACAAAACCCTACAAACGAGGAACAGTTTTTGTTTAGTTGGACACTATTTTGTTTTTACCTATTACGCCATTTGAGCAACCTGACGTTTACTCCGGAATGTAACCCCCTTGCTCACTTTTCCCGGTCGCATGCCCAAAATAGTCAACCCATCAGCCTAATGTATTCAAGTCTACACTGAGGAAATCTCCAGGCTCTCTCGCCCGCAACTGCCCTTTTATGGAATTTGATGTCATTTAAAAACATCGTCCAGTACCAATTCCTTCCTAAATATATTTGCGGGCCGCAAACATAAATTTGTTCTAATCTAATTTTGCGTACTCAAAGTATTCTTGATTTCCACCTAATTCTTAAATTGACACTGAACACCGGCCTCTTACACAATTTATTATAGAAGGCAGCAAAGCCCGCGGATATCACTCAGCTTTCATGCTTGTGAAGGAGCAAGAGATTGGTGAATGCAGTAATTTGTTTATGTAGATATTTACAAAAAACCATTAACTAAAACTCGGCTACTTTTTAAGTAGACAACGGGAGAAAACTAGGGACAATTTTTTTAACATACGTGCTAAATGATACATGTATATACACAGAAAGAAAAACAAAGAATGCAGAATATGCGGCAAAATGCAAACAGTGTCTTAATGCGTTCAACCGTGTACATCGATTTTCTTTAAAATGTTCTTTTGCGGTCAAGCACATATTTGTAGCCACTTGCAGAAGCTTCAAACGTAATCTTGGAGTCACAAGCGCTGCTTCTCGCCACCGCTGTAGCCCCACTCCAAGAAGGAACTGCAAACCCTTTCAGGTGCGCATATGCTGCAGTCTGTGCTACATTCTGCGAACCTCTATAGTGATGTGTTTACCTGAATGGGATAAAAGATGCAAAGTAAACGTGCTGCGAATGGTTATAATGTCCACCAGGGCAAAAACTAAGCTGCCATGTAGGCGATGCCGCGGAGGACTACACGGCGATGGCGTTTGGCTTCCTTCACGATAAACACGCCCAGACGTAGTGTTGCATTGTAAAATCGCTCTATTATAACTGATTCGAATGGGTGAATAAGTTTGGACACGCAAACTTTTTTTAAGACATGCACTAAGTTGTCTAGGTTTTTTTTTTTTTTTACGAAACTGTTGTTATTTTGTGTAAGTGCTTCCAGATAAACCTCATGTCGAAACGTCTGTTGCGTATTTTGAGTGTTTTCTATGTTGTTTCTCTATTTTTATAGATTACATCTTTCTGAGCAGAGAAAACGATTATTTCGTGTTTCCTCTCTCCTTCGCTGTAGCCCCAATATATTGATCACATGATGTCCTTAGAAAAAAATTATTTTGTACCTGATCCTTGAGTTTCTTCGTAGAGCAAAGATGAAGGGGCGAAGTAACGCTAATCAAAATTTTTATCTTAGGTTTTCGAATAGTTCATTTGCATATTTTTGCGCTTTTATATTCCGTATAGTTTGGGTGCGACCTAACATTGAATGTGGTCTAACGAGTGAAATGTATGACAATAAAGTTCTACTTTCGAAGCAAGTCTTACATATAAGCACGAATAAGCACATAAATGATGTAAAAATGGGGTATCATGTACACTATCTCACTCCCTTGTAGGGCTACATCATTTTCTCTAAGATATGAGATATATTTTCATCGCATGAAATACAGATTGCGTTTGGTTTGCAACGGGAGCTCATTTTAAGTTCGAAAGATGTGTAGTCCAAAAAACTACCATCAATTTTAACCGAGGTTTTCGTATCTTCAAATTGTTAACCTCAAAATTCCTGATGCAGCTGCTAGAAGCTTCCTGCGACTGTAGTTCATTCAAATTATCGTGATTCTAGGCGGTAATTGTCCTTTCTTGCAAATATGAAAATTAACGCCAGTGCTCGGGTAAATTGCCCTGACCTATAGATTAATCCCCGATAGAGGACATTCTATGCTCTTTCACTCTTGTTTCAAGTACACTTTATTGGACAGCCCTTCTATTTCTCAGGAAACTTACGAGCATTGCATTACCAAGAACATAGTCGTGTAAATGTTGTAACGTCATAACGCAGATTTAGCTTAGCTCTCGTTTTTAATGTGTATTCTAAGTTTGCACTCTCAAGTGAACACTAACGCCTGGCCTGTTTTAGACAGTTGTGACGCAGCTGGCGAAGAATGAAACATAGTGCATGGGGATATCCAAGCAAATGTCCTAATCTTGCTATGCTTGCTTCTTTATTACAACTTTACCCGTTCCCGCCAAAAGCAGTTACGATTGGCATAGAGATGAATAACGGTACACTTAGCACAAAGCTGCAAGCGCCCTTTCGAAGGGTCTGCGGAAGTTTTCACGGCTCTTGTTAAAACTTGAGATAGCACGAAAGGCGACCATAAACATTTTTTCATTAAAAGTTCTCTTTCTTACAGTTTCTGACATAAGTTTGGCCAAAGAAATGCAAAATTATTTTCCTTTCCTGCTCCTCCATGCAATGCTCTCCTGCATGAACACCCAGTGACAGACTGTCTCTTTCTTAAAAAGATTGACAAGTTACGGGGTTCATCACGTAGCCACACTTCGCGAAGCAGGGATCTGCGCGGGGCGCAGTGACGCCGACTGTGCAGCGGCCGCATATGTGACGCGCCACGTAGTATGGCATCACCACACCATCCTCAGCGCTCCTCTGGCTAAAAGGCAAATTACCATACCCGATGACTTTCGCGAAAAATGGCGTTGTGGAGCGTTAGCTCCAAAAAGAGGTCAGTTCAGTTCAGTCGTTCAGTCGTGTCCGACTCTTTGTGACCCTATGGACCATGTCACGCCACGCTTTCCGGCCTCTCACTATCTTCCTCACATCACATAACTTCATCTGCAGTGCCTCGAGGATGCCATCTAACCATCGCGTTCGCTGCCTACCCCTTCTCCGGCGACCCTCAACCTTTCCCAACATCAAATCTTTCTCCAGCGACTCCTCTCTTCTCGTCAGATGACCAAAGTAGCTGAGCTTTAACTTTAGAATTTGACCCTCCAATGAGCAGTCAGGGTTTATGGTCGACAATATCGACTGATTTGATCTTCTGGCAGATCAAATCAGTCAATATTGTGGGGACCACCACCAAAAAGAGGTGGTGGTCCGCAAATCAAAGAAGCACGCGATCCGGTTGAAAAGGGAGGCTAAAGTTTCTGACTTTTGCCGTGCTTACCAATCTCATTTTTGGGGACACAGTGGCAAATCACGCTTCTCCTCTTTTCTTTCTCTTCGCGAGTATTTCACTTTTATCCATACAACGTAGAAAGTCTAGCGGATGGAGCCAGTGTACAATCTCTTGTGCCTTTCGTTTTCTTCTGCGTAAAGCCCATCCATAAAGCACGCGAGTGGTCACGAATAGTAAGTTGTGATCACTAATCTTAGAAAGCATATTGGCGGGCTAGTTGGTACACGATTGAAGGTAATAAAGAAAACAGCGGACAAAAAGAAGACATCACACAACACAGGTGTAAGGGATCGTCAGTTCGCGTGCAGCCTAGCGCCCAAGCAGAGGGGCATTGTCGGGTTAATACCCCCTCGATTTCCGGAATGGGACATGTATGCTCCTCCGTGTAGCCGTTCGGAGAAGGGTCACGAAGCGACGGCAACGGCCCTTAATCACTCCCGTGGCGGTAGCGGGTATCGGTCAGCGAAGACTACAGAAGCTGACGCGGCTGAGGAGTAAGCCGGCGCCTGGCGCTCAGACGGCGGGGCATTGCTTAGTTTAATCCCCTTCGAGTCCCTGAATGGGAAGCGGGAGCTGCTCCCTGTCACCGCTCAAGTGCTTCAGTTTTTAGATAGCAGTTGCCGCGGCCGGCAATACTCTTTTCCTTCTTTTTGATTATTTGTAAAAAAAAATAAATCAACGAATACCACCAGCCGCTCCCTGTCTCGATCGAAGGAAAGCGCCAAAAGCGTCGGCAGCGTCTCTTAATCACCCCTGTGTGGAAGCGGAGACAGGCGTCGTCGGCGGATATGGTCAGACAGGTTAGGAGCGTAGACGCGTGGGAACAAACATCTTCGCGAGTTCTCACAGGGTTAACGTCCCCTAAACTAAAAAAGAAGAAGAACAGAAGCTCCACAAGTCGCCTGCCAGTACTGTTTCAGTGCTCAGTGCGGGAGCAGCGCTGCGGACAGCGGTGACCGGGCACGGGGCGAGGGTGAATTTTCTTGGCCCACTCAAGCCGCTTTTTGCCAGTTATTGGATAGCCCGGTCCAAGGGGTGTGAACCTGAGGTGTAAACGGAAGTTGCCGAAGGTTCGTTGGGGGTTCTTGGTTGAGTCCTGTCGTAGGTCGGTGCTCTGCACCTAACGCCTCTGCCGAGTTTGGGAGTCTCTCCCAGGAAGACAGGACAACCAGTTCCAGTTATTCGCTATGACTGCGGTAAGAAATTTACTGGCGTAGTCGGACAGGATGTCTCTACGGGTCAAGTAGAGACAAAGATGGTGGAGAAGACGGACGGTGAGAGCAAGCAAGTACCAATCATCGGAAGCAGAGGCTGCTGCAAGGACCACTGCAGTGCACCAACAACGCGAGGCTGCAGGATAAGCAACGCTCCGGAAAGAAAGGCTCACTGGTCTCCGGCGAGCCACAACAAGGCGGCGACAACGAACACAGGGCCAGCGGCGTGGGGCAGCTCATCGCAAAGTGCGGTGAACGTGGAGGCGGACGCCAACATCAGGGGGCCGACAATGTGGACCGGCGCATCGAACCCGCGAGGTTCTTCATTAGCATTGTTCATGCCTATGTGTGTGTTCGAGCCGGTAGGGTATACCTATATATGCTAGACGATATGGCAAGTCAGTTGGAAATAGAGAAGGCGCGTTTAAAGCAGCTTCTGGCTCAGCTCGCCAAAGTGACTGGAGGGAAGGCACTTCTCTACGAAGAAACGCCTCGGGAATTAGAACTCGAACACAAGAAATCGGTAACAGAACGCAGGAACTGGAGCGGAAGGTAGCTATTCTCAAACAACTAAGAGTAGTCAGCGAGGTAGCACAGACAAAACGTTCCGAGGATAGATTACCGACGCTGGAAAACAACGTTCTGCTGGGACAGAAAAATGCGCCAAAGCACATATAGCTCACTTAGGTGTGAGCAGCGCGCCAGGGGGCAGCAACACCTGCCCTGTAGCAGCAGTCTTTGAGAAGAGTGTCACGGAATGCAGAGACGTCCTAGATAACGCTGGTGGGACGGGCGTCGAATTGGCGCAAGCTTTAGAGGCGGACTCCGCGGAAGCGATAGATAGCAAAGACAAGGGTCCTGCAGTGTGCAAATCCTGCAAAAGTTTAGCGTCACCCCTAAAGGCAGGCGGCGGAAACGAGCTAGCCATTCACGAGAAACCGAATGCCATTGAGAACGAGGAGGCTGAAAACAGTCAGGACGGCAGCAAAATTAATGTATGCTCTTTTACCGATGACATGGTTGAGGCCTCCGGTTTGTCAGGTGAGCGAGAAGAAAACATCCCAGTGGAATACACCGCTAGTGTATTGGAGACAGATATTGCTAACCCTGTCTATCCAATGGTTCAGGTTAGCGGTGGGACGGTAGTGGCCGTACGCGAGGGCACTAGTACATCGTCTTTGGGGCTGAGCTGTACGCGTCAGCAGAACGAACCTCAGAAAGGGCGTGAAAATGTTCATTTCGACACACG
Source organism: Amblyomma maculatum (assembly GCA_023969395.1). Lineage (NCBI taxonomy): Eukaryota > Metazoa > Arthropoda > Arachnida > Ixodida > Ixodidae > Amblyomma > Amblyomma maculatum. The sequence continues at coordinate 82,342 of JAJIZL010024264.1, forward strand.
CGACACTAACGTGAACAGGAGAGTGCTATCAGACGAACATCAGTCATCAGTCGACTGCAAGCTAAGCTCATACTCAGGGGATACTATCAAGCCAGAAGGCGCAGGTAAAGCAGCGAGCAGCAATTGGAAGGTTTGTTCCATCAGTAAAGGGGCTTTGTGCTGTACACCAGACACAATTCCAAGCGACAGGTGTACTGCTCGCACAGGGAAGGCCGGATTGCGGAACAGCCCTATTCATGATGTAAAGCGCAAATGGATAAAATCCAGCTGCACTAGTACGAACAGGGGGTACAAAGGTTGTGTTACATGCGCGCCACTTGACTCATTATCGCCGCGCAACGGGGAGGACCCCTCCTCGGGTCAACTGCGTGATTCTTTGTTAGAACCAACGGATGGCCCGTATGTTTTCGATCCGGGAGGGCACAAGCCATCGTGGTGGCGGCGGCCTAGCGAGTAATCGCAAAGCATTAAGGCTGTCTATTCAGACTAGCACGGTGGCTCAAACGCGCACAGGGGCTGTTGGTGTGACTGAGGGAGCTCACATCGCTCTCAGATGAGTGCAAATGAACATTCCGGTCATGTGTGTGTGGTGTGTTCGCGAGCTGGACGTGCTTGCGCGTGAACTGACCATGATACGCGAACTCGGACTTCAATCAAGAAGCGAGCCGCTCATGCAACATTTTTGAGTGTGTGCATTTTGTTTTTGTTTTGGATTGTTGGGGCCAATTTTTTGTGTGCTGTTACTACGTGCCCCGCGGTCGAGGCGGTGGCGTTGCTTAGGCCGATCCCTTGATGGTTTTAATTTTAAAACTGCCATTTGGGCCCCTTGTAAAATATTGGGGAGGGCCTGTAAGGGATCGTCAGTTCGCGTGCAGCCTAACGCCCAAGCAGAGGGGCATTGTCGGGTTAATACCCCCTCGATTTCCGGAATGGGACATGTATGCTCCTCCGTGTAGCCGTTCGGAGAAGGGTCACGAAGCGACGGCAACGGCCCTTAATCACTCCCGTGGCGGTAGCGGGTATCGGTCAGCGAAGACTACAGAAGCTGACGCGGCTGAGGAGTAAGCCGGCGCCTGGCGCTCAGACGGCGGGGCATTGCTTAGTTTAATCCCCTTCGAGTCCCTGAATGGGAAGCGGGAGCCGCTCCCTGTCTCTTTGGAAGGAATGCGCCGCAAAGCGTCGGCAGCGTCTCTTAATCACTCCTGTGTGGAAGCGAAGGAGACAGGCGTCGTCGGCGGATATGGTCAGACAGGTTAGGAGCGTAGATGCGTGGGAACGAACATCTTCGCGAGTTCTCACAGGGTCAACTTCCTCTAAACTAAATAAAAAAAAGAAGAAAAGAAGCTCCATGAGTCGCCTGCCGGTACTGTTTCAGTGCGGGAGCAGCGCTGCGGACAGCGGTGACCGGGCATGGGGCGAGGCTGAATTTTCTTGGCCCACTCAAGCCGCTTTTTGCCAGTGATTGGATAGCTCGGTCCAAGGGGTGTGTACCCGAGGTGTAAACGGAAGTTGCCGAAGGTTCGTTGGGGGTTCTTGGTTGAGTCCTGTCTTAGGTCGGTGCTCTGCACCATCGGCTCTGTTGAGTTCTGTAGTCTCTCCCAGGAAGACAGACAACCAGTTCCAGTTGTTTGCTATGTCTTTGAAATCCGGTAAAAGTGTACATATGTAAATAGGTGGACATAAAGCTCATAATTAAGATCAACCGTTTAAGACCCTTTTGCCTCGCCCAAGACATCCGTCCCTAACGGAAGAGCACCGCTGGTGCAACGGGCCCCTGCCTGGAGAACGAACCAGTTGGCGCCAACCCCTGGTTGGACGGAACAGCTGTTAAGAAATTTACTGCAGGCACTGACTACCAACTGATATTTATTTACCAACAGAAGGAATTAATCGTCACAATAAGGAGTAGGGCTGCTATCAGGCTGATAGAAGGCTGGGATTCCTTAACGCAGAAAAGGCGCGTGTGATAAAAGTTTAAAATAGTCAGCAAAAACGTAATTTAACAGAGCACGTTGTCGGGCTAGTCGGTCATACATACTTAAAAAAGGGGAATTGCGCTAAAAAAATGACCCGTCCATGTCCTCTTCTCGTCCGTGTCTTTTTTTAGCGCAATTCCCCTTTTTTAAGTCACAAAATGTTTCTTGTCACTTTGTTTGCAAAAAAAAAAAAAAACTGGCACATCACTGTAGGCGTAAAAAGTGACAAAATGCATGGAAATAAACTGAAATTACGGATGAAAGAAGTCGTCTAGGTAGAAAAGTTCCTTCTTGTGCAGCATGATCGACGGGGTGCTTGCACAATCTTCACCTATCTTAATTGTGAATAAGGACTCAAATATCTCGCGTGTGCTTCTTTTGCTGTAGCATATCATGACGCTGCACCTATCATTTGCTATTCAGCGCCTGTGTTGTGCGGTCTCCTCTTCGTTTTCGCGCTGTTCTTTATTACCTTCTATCACCAAACTGCTTTGCCCTAGGGAAACATCAAGCAGATAGCTAAGATCCTTGTGTGTGCTGGCTGTAAACCATCCTTCTTATCCATGTGACCGAAGCTGCAACTGCTTTCAGTTACTTTTTTCTTTCAGACTGATCGGTCAATCAGTATCTTTCGGAATGTTTAAGTGCTCTCTTTTACTATATAAGGGCCTCCAGTGGCTTTCACAAATGGTCGCGGCTCAAAATGATTGTACTAAAGCTATTGAAGACAAATGTACCTTAGGCGCCGCGCCAGGGGCTAAAGTTTACAATGCTGCAATAATGCTGAGAAGCTGCAATAATGACCTAGTAGTTTAGAGCATCGAAAACACTTCCTCTGGTTTCGTAGCTCCTGGTTCGATCGTGCGTGAGGCCAAATTCTCTTTCTTATTCGATTCGGAGGGGAAGTTCCCGAATTTCTTTAACGCAATGCTATCTTTCGCTATTATTTGCTGAGAATAAGAGCTGAATTGATTTTATGCATAAATATGCCTGCGTAAGTGCACTCATGGCCGGAATACTGCTCCATCGGCATGAAAGGAAACACAAAATGACTTACTCTTTGCAGAAGTACTGTAGATAATCGTTCTTGTCCTGTAGAACATTGTTCGCCAGAGGAACCATTCCGTATAGGTCTCCAATGTGAGAGTAGCACATCCAAACGCCTTCCACGTCGCATTCGTACTTCTTTTCACCTTGGGTGGAAAACAAGAGTTTTACATGTCAATAACACAATGCTGAGTCCTAAAAGAGACTTATATGCATTCCTACATAAATAAATAAGGTAAATAACACTTGCTTGTTACTATTGCCTTAGGGGAATGTTTTAGACACCAAGTACTCACTAAGAGAAGTACAGTTCTGGTAAGCCAGAGGATGGATGTTTAAGTGAAATCAGCTAACTAGTCAAGCGTGTCATGTGGCACATAAAAACATCCTAGCCACCACATGCTTTATGGCCACAGCATAGCGGATGGTCGCCGGTCTGGTCAGCGAGCCTCAATCATGCTGGCCTCCCAGATATGATAGTTTAAAGCATCATCTGCACGAAGTACCGATTTAGTGGTTTCGGTGAAAGAGGCAATGTAATTCGGTAGAATATTTAGAGGCATCCTCTAAGTTTGAGTAGATTTGTAGTTAGCAAGTAAATACTCATCTACTGCCACCAATGGCTCTGGTCCCGGGTTCGATCCCCGGACAAGAACGACTTTTTCATTAATTACGAAGTTTCAGTGAAAGCTGTTAGCTCTCCTTTGTAGCCGCATGGCTGCTCTTGGATGTCAATGAGTAATTAGTCCGTTATTGCAGATAGTGTGATTTGCATCGAATGGCACAATAAAGCAATATTAGCGGCAAGCATGATTCTCACACTAAACAGCATATTAGAATTAGAGCTGCGATATCTTCGCATTGCACTAAAACTATAAACTTTATGCGAGTTCACTCCTTGTCCACGAGCATCATCCGCTGCTTTTTTTTTTTGTGTGTGTGTGCAAGGAAGACTGGCACTCCAAGCCTAAGTCCGAAAGAAGACAACGTAACGCTTCGAAAGCTCATCCCCCCGTGAACATTCCGAAAACTTGTCTTCCGTTTTGAGATTCTGAGCGTGCGACATTTCGTACTTTCACAGAAAAACATATTTAAGCTAAGATATAGCCATCGATTGCACTGGGTTTTAGCCGTACCATACAAATATTGCGCTATACTCATGCTGATCATACCGTATGTGGACAACATTTTCCCTGCATTGGTGAGGTTTTCTCCACTTCTATTTATCTTTGTATTTTATTTTCAGAGGGCTCCACATTAAGGAGACACAGGTAGAGAAAGCTACGCGAGAGAGCCAATGATGGAGGTCTTTTTGGCGGATCATTTCTTGAAAACTTCTCTAAAATAAAGAATGGATGCAGTACGTATTTTAGAACAGTGCAGAATATGTTTGAAGGCAACGAGGATAATTTAAATTTTTTGCAGAGTTTTACTGGCTCGGTCTACAAACACTTTTGGTATTGAGACAATATATACGTAATCTCATTGCAATGCGAGATGCTAGACATGTCCATATTTTGTCTCAATTTAAGACGAAAGCATTTCTTTTCACAGAGGCCGGAAAGGGACATTGCATCCCGTCACCACGAGCTGAGGACGTAGCTGTGTGTAGAGCATGTGGACAGTATAGTGTCATTCAGTAATAAAAAAAATGTGGTGGTTCATGCATGCCTTGCACATAGTGACAGACCAAAAGCTGGGAGTCTTGCAGTGATATTCCTGGTAACACTGCCTTTGCAATCCGCGGTTTAGTTTTTTTTCATATTTTTTTCTTTATAGCGTTAAGGACAGGAAGGCACTTCATGCAATTAGGCTATAATTAGGCTGACACCACGGAGTGATGGATACCTACGTGTAATAAGGTGTAGGTCACGTTTATTTTTGTTTCTTGTAAATTGTAAATTAATTTATAAAGAAGGCTTTGTCTTTGGGGACAGAGCACTGCATCGAGCACAGCTAGCGTTCCTTTGAACGCATGGAAGTTACATGGCGTGCTAGACAGAATCCACTTGTCACGCGCATGAAATTCCAGCAGAGGATTTCCTGTTCACTTGATCGGCCAACTCTCCGAAGCGGCGCACGCATGCGCTGCATAAGCTACTTCTTCATAAGCCCCTGTGTCATTTCCTGAGTTATGCCAAATAAACAGTACAGTAGAACTAGCCCCAAATGATTTCGCATTATCGCTCTTAAGGGGTATTAGATTCCTCCTATAAATTTTCTTTTTTTACACTGAAACGATGTCCTGTGTAAATTAACTACAGAGATCACTTAGAAAATGGCTGCAGGTTAACGCGATGCACAGTACTACATAACAAGTCAACAATGCTCCAAATAAGAGGCAAAGGAGAGCGCATCACTAAGAGTAAGTGCCACTCCGGTTCGAACTCGGCCTCTCCATACACTTCTCTTAAATGAACCATCATTTACAAAAATGGGCTTCTGCAGACACAACGAATTCACTATGTCGGTCCATCATGCTCATTTTGTAAGCCAGTGTAAATCAATTAGAAAGAATATGTCTAAAGGATGACAAAAAAAAAAAATCACGGTGAAGTGCAGTATTATAAAAATTGTGGTTTCGAATTAAGTTTTTTTTTCGATATCTCTTGCATATTATCCCAGAATGGCATTGCGTTTTTCAATTCAATTATATCATCGAAATGATTTCTGGTGGTTCACAGAGCTGGAGATTTATCGCAACCACATATGTGTTCTTTTTTAAATCTAGTTTAAACGACCTGAGTCTCACCATATGGCTGAGTACGAATAGTGAGGAAATTTTGTCCACTTTAATAGGCCAAGAAGAAGGAACAGCACAAATTGAAAAAATTGTTTACAGATACCGAAATAAACTTCCCTCTCTCTCTCTCCCTCTCTCTCTCTGCACTACCTGACTCGTTCCCCAACAAAATAAACGAAACGTGGCTTTCACTGGACGGTGCGCATTTTTTTACGAAAATGAAAACAGGCATACGCCCCTTAATCGGCTCAAATCGTTGGACAGGTGTCAGCTGACCTCAAAAAATTCTACCCTCTTATTTATCAATAAGTCTACCTTTTGTTTCGAGAATAATCGACCGCGATATCAACCGTCGCAACCATTGAGGAACTCTCCCATCCTGAAGAGACGGCTGTCCAGGGTCTAGGTAGACGGGAGTATGCGCCGCTTTCTATTTTTGCAGGAAAAAGTAGAAAGTGAAGTTTGCGAATGATACGTTTCAAATTTATTTCAATTTTTTCATCGTTTTATTTATTTTTTGTTCTCATTCTTTTATTAATTAGCTCCTGGGACGCGAAAATAAAAGTTTCCTGATTCTGTCCTCCTAGTATTTTAAGATTGACACCACTGCTTTATTGCATGCTTGAGAATGTAAGTCGAAACTTCGTGATCTACACATACTGCACTCAACCCTCTACTTCATTAGCTAGTGTTTAGTTAAAACGAAATCGTCTATAATTTTGATTCGAAGGTTTCTCTGAGACGAGGACTCTGCCACTTCTCTACAACCATTGAATTTTGGCCATGTTCATTCAGGTGTTAAACATAAGCTGTAACACTGCAGAATATGAGCCTATTCAGTCCTGATGTCATATGTGAAAAAGCAGACATATTACTAGATTCCTTGCTGCTTGATAACAGCTCTTGGCATATCTTGTAGCAACCTTAGACGCACAGAAATACTTTAGACGTTTCATGCAGTTAGTGGTTTCATAAGAAGGGTACACGCAAAGTAAAAATTGTCGGACGGTTTACTTATATTGTGTAAGGACTGTATGCGTCAAAAACTGGGTGTCATGTGTTGTTACGCCCTTTGTTCACTGTATACCACTCTCCGCTTCCCCTTTAGAATATGGATTCGGCATCTGCGTCAGAGCACCCTCAAAATATTGTACTCGTACCAGCGATTTTTTTTCTTTCTGGCTCATGCTTCTTCCCTGTAATAAAAGAGATATCTAATAATGATTTTCTTTGTGTCTAGGTTCTCTAAATCTTTTGAAAGACGTATTGTTGCTCCCAAAGATAACGTCGGCAATATGGGTTATCTTTCGGTTCAGTGTCATTGAAAGTCAGAGTGACGAATTGCTTAGTTGTGTCCGCACTTCTTGCCCTGTTGCGTCTAGTAGGCGTCCGCTGTCTTCCACCGATTAGTTTTTGACACATGCGAGGCACTGCGGCCAAACCGCCACTATCCAGACTTTTGAGCTCAATACCGATTTTCTCTTTGCCAAAGCACGCCTTAATCCAGCCCTCCCATTTTTTGTTTCGCGCCAATTATGAACTCACTCTCACTATCAATACATTGCTGCAAAACCTTCAAAACTGTATTTGTTGTTTTTAACAGCCGCCGGCATGCGGGCTTATCCCTGTGATTCTGGCACGCGTATCAATTCTGTCCGTTGTGTTTGTTCATACTCGTTGTCGCGATACGACGCGTTATGATTTTCTTTGTCGCGAACGATGCGCTGAGATCTGTCTCGAAGATTCCGATCACTCGCGTATGTTTCTACAATGTTCCAGGTTGTGCTACTAGCAGTTTGCAACATTATCTAGATTGTTCTGAGCAGCCTTTAATTTGAGCGTTGACGAGTGTGACGAGCAGCCTTTGTTCGATGATCGACGAGCACGTTTGTTGCTATCGCCCCTGCCGAGTTGCTTAGTTCTTTTGCAGGCGCAAGTCATCCCATTAAAGAGTTAATTTCAGTACCATCAAGCCTGTATCTTCTTTTGGTGTCAACGGCCTTGTCACCACTACGTGACACCTGGTGGAGGTGCTGCCTATGATCCTTGAAGCGAAGACCCCAGCCTTGTTCCTGATACCTCATTGACTGCCACATTATTGTGACCGGGAACATACACCTCAGGTACGAGGCTCAAATGTGAAGGAATTAATAAAAGAAACTATGAAAAGGGGGAAATCAGCTGGAGAGGATCAGATGACTACAGATTTGCTGAAGGACGGGGGGGATATCGTGCTAGAAAAACTGGCCACCCTGTATACGCAGTGCCTGGTGTCATCGAC